>PVJC01017664.1:0-32200 GCA_004026665.1 Murina feae | reverse complement strand
TAGGGCCCAGTGATTCACTCTTGTTGTATGCCTTTGAAGGCTGGGTGCACAGTCTTGTAGTTATCACTGGGAGGTATCACTGGGAGAAAATGATCTGCGGGCTTTTCTCCTTGTTGTTTGGGGTTTGGATCTTTTGGAGTTCTGCCCCGGCTGCAGGCTGGCAGGCACACAGCTTGGGCGGGGTTGTAGGTGGGGTGGGCGGGGTCTCAGAGTCACAGGGTGGAGCAACCCACAATGGCTGCTTTTCCGCGGCTGAGTCTGCGCGCCTCTCAGTCCCCAAATCTCTGCGCCAGTGACTCCTGCGAACAGCACTGGCAGAAAATCACTAGTCTTCAGCCCCGCTGGCCTGCAGCCCGCGCCGCACTCTTTGGGACCCCGGGAGTCCACAATCTCCTCTCTAGCCGCGAACCCGACCGAGTGCAGCCGCCGCTCCCCTTCACCCGTGCCGCCACACCTCCGCGCCGCCGCCTCCGTTCCGCGCGTCCCTCGGTACCTTTCAGTTTTGGTGCAGGGAGCTACCACTCAGTCTCAAAGCACTCCTTCTCTTGCCTTCTGGTTGCAAAGCCTCCCCTCCCTTGGTTCTGGAGGATGGCCATTTATCTGTATAGTTGTATTTAAAAATATAGTTGTGGAGGCTGTGCATTTAGGTATAAACCTCATGCCGCCATCTTGGTTCCTCCGCTGATTCTGAATGTGATATTTTTTCTTAAGTTACTGCTTTCTTTTCCTCATTGCTTAGTCTCTCTTCAGTCCCCACCACTATGCTCAGACTGGATTATCACAATTACCAATGATTTTTTTATGCTTATTTTTTTAAAGTATATTTTATTGATTTTTTTTTTACAGAGAGGAAGGGAGAGGAATAGAGAGTTAGAAACAGCGATGCGAGAGAAACATCGATCAGCTGCCTCCTGCACACCCCCGACTGGGGACATGCCCGCAACCAAGGTGCATGCCCTTGACCAGAATCGAACCCGGGACCCTTCAGTCCACAGGCCGACGCTCTATCCACTGAGCCAAACTTGTTAGGCTATGCTTATTTTTTAAGAATAATTCTATCAGAAATACTTTCTTGTCTTGACTTCTGTGCCATTACTCTTGATTTCTTTTTCCTCTCTGATAGCTTTTTTAGCTCTTTTACTGGCTCTTCTTCCTATACTGACCCCTGGAATGCTCTAGGACTTAGTCATAGCCCCTCTCCTCTAGCGCGCGCGCGCTCTCTCTCTCTCTCTCTCTTTCTTTTTTCTTTCTAGTATTCTTTATGTCAGAAACTTACAATCTTTTGAGTGCTTAGCTGTGATAAGTACCACATTCTATATTGCTATTCTGAACATAGCAAATATAATGGAAATGAAAGTCTCATGGACTTTGGATTTTATTTTTCTTTAAATGGTGGTTGCAACTCTAAATTTAATTTTATTTAAGTTTTAAAAAAATGCAGTTTGAGAAATTATCCTGGGGAATCTCATTATGACCCATGTTTTTAAATACATCCATGAGTCTATAATGTCTAAATTAATATTAACAGCCTTCATCTCTTTCATTTTCACACTTGCCCACTTGAAATCTCTATGTAGGTTTGATCCATATTTCAAAATTAAGTTGATCATGATAAAACCTTTGATATATTTTTCCCCCTCCAAACTTGCTTCTTACTTAGTTAACCCATCTTGGCATACTATCAATTATAGCTGCTCAAGCCAGGGATGTAAGCATTATCCTTGGTTCTTCTCTTTCCCTCACCCTCCAGATCAACTGTCAATAAGATCATATCATCATGTTAGCTGTTTAGAATAACACATTCCAAATTTGTCTCTTTATTTTCTTCACTAAAATCTCAGTCCAACCCAGATGTCATCTCTCGGGCTATTGGAGTAGCCTTCTCCCAGTCTTTCAGCTTCAAATGTTGCATTCATAATTCATTCTCCACATAGCAGTCTGGGTAAGCTGTTAAAAACGTGAACCTCTTGCCTTTGCTGGTTTTGCTCAATGGACAGAGCATCGGCCTAAGGACTGAAGGGTCCCAGGTTTGATTTCAGTCAAGAGCATGTTACCTTGATTGCAGGCTCCTCCCTGGCCTGGGCCCTGGGCAGAGTATGTGCAGGAGTCAACCAATCGATGTGTTTCTCTCACATTCATATTTCTCTCTGTCTTTCCTTCTCTCTTCCAATCTCTCTAAAAATGAATGAAAAATATCCTCTAATGAGGATTAAAAAAAGAAAACAACCCCCCCACACACACAAATCTCTTTGCTTAAATTCCTCTGATAACTTCCCTGTGCTTTTAGAATAAAAATTAAACATCTTATCACAGCTGACAGGGTCCTACATGATCTGATTTTGCCTGCCTCTTACCACTTTTTCTGTTGTCACTCTTCTGGCCATACTGGCTTCTCACCAAGCCTTTTCCCACCTTAGGACCTTTTCATTAGGTGTCTTCTGTGTCAACTACGGAGCTCCTATTCCTAACGTTTGGATGGCTGGCTCCAACTTACAGTTAATATCGCGGCTTAAATTTTACTTTCTCAGAGGCCACCTTTGACTCGCCAATCTAAAATGACCACTTCGTCTGACACTCGGTATCACCGTGTTACTTAAAACTTTGGTAGCACTTAGCATTTTTTGTCCTTTTGCTTGTTTTTTAAAATTTATTTGCTTGTATTCTCCGACCTGAATATGAATTTCATGAGAACAGTGACTTTGTCTTGTTTATCATTGTAGCCGCAGTGCCTGGCACATAATAAGCTCTCTGTAAATATTTCTTAAGTGAATGATGTACTACTCAATAACCAAAGTAGTAGTCCATATAACATAGTATTCTGCCTCTACTACCTGAATGGTGCCTCATTTAGTTGGGTTAGAATATAATTTAGATTGTATTATAGCTAAATAACCTTTGATACCTGATTTATATTTACTTTTTTTTTTCTAGGAACAGGATTTGATGGGGATCAGTGCCTTGGCGTTCACTTGTTACAGATAGGGAAAAAGAAACAACAAATTTTGCATGGTGATCCTCTTCCTCTCACAAGGAAATCCTACCTTGTATGGGTTGGATTTTCAGCTGAAGGCAAGACAAATTCACTTATTTATATTAAAAAGATTTTTCAAGGAGAAAGTTGTTTCATGGTTTTTTTCCTAATTAATTTCTTTATAGATAAGTTGTTTAAATTTCTTGATTTCATTATGTTGGCAAAACTGGAAACAGATTATTAGGCAAGATAGCCATTGTTTAGGTCCAAGGTCTCTTTTCATGAGTATTCTGATTAGGAAACTTATAAAGAGGAAATGTATTTGTTTGAAAGTTTATTAACAGAACAAGGAGATACAAATCAATGGTAAAGTTGTGGCTATTCCAGCAGGTTCCACACAAAAATCAGGAATTTTCTATTGCTGTACTGTCTACCATAGTAACCCCTATCCACGTGTGGCTACCAAACACTTGAAATGTGGCTAGTTTGAATTAACATGTGCTGTAAGTTACTCTTTGAATTTTGAAGACTTAGTGAAAATAAGAACATAAAATTGTCTTATTAATAATTGTTTTATATTGATAATATATTAAAATGATTATATTTTTGGTATCTTGGATTTAATAAGGTATAAATTAAATTTAACTTCACTTTCCCTCCTTTTCTCATGTGGCACTAGGAAATTAAAAGTTATACTTGTGCCTCACATATTTCTGTTGGACAGTGCTATTGTAAACTCATTTAGTAGTGGCTATGACAAAAGATTTGAAGGATACTGACGATTACCTTATTTTAAGGAGCCTGTTAATCCTATTTCCTGGCTTAAATATGTCTATTATTGGAGATTCTTGCCCTTCAGTTACATCATTAGAAATCCCAGTTCTATCTTTATCATCCATTTCTGGATACATTTTCTGTTGGGATATTTTTAGTCATTTATGCTTTAATAATGTAACCATGAATAACTTCCATTCATGTATCTTTTTTTTCAGTTACCAATCAGATCTAGACTCTGAGAAAACTGCTGTTTGTGTAGTGGGAGGGCTGTGAAGTCAGAAAAGAAAATGGGTAATTAGGGAACTTGCTTTGTACTTCCTGAGATGGGAGCAGACTAGGTGAGAAACTAGGATACTTACCTTGGAGTTGAGGGACAGAATGGTAATGAGCCCAAGAAAGAGAAACTAAGAAGAGTACACAGATTTTCTATATCCGTACTTTGTCTCAAGTTTTGGTATTTTTCCAAGTCGCTATTAACCAAGGAAGCTTCAGATATAAGTTTATTTTTACTGAAATTGGCTTTTGAAAATATTGCTATGTTCCAGCAGATGGCAGCGTTTTCATTGAAACTTAGTGTTTTCTCTTTATTTGGGTAAATTTCAGTCATATCTTAAGCTTTTCCCCCCCTTTCTTCTATTAGATTTCACTCTCTGTGGTTAATGAAATTTTGTGAGAAAATAAATTTGGATTATTTGCCCTTTTTTTCTGTTTACTTTTGAATTAAAAGTTGAATCATTGGTATGTGTATTTAAAATAGCATTTATTTAAAAATATGTAGCTATGTCTCTAAGTGATTTGTTTTTCTATTAATGTACAGGTACCCCCTGTTTTGTGGATTCAGAAGGCATTGTTCGAATGCTTAACAGAGGGCTTGGGAATACGTGGACTCCTGTGTGTAATACACGAGAACACTGCAAAGGAAAATCTGATCACTACTGGGTGGTTGGTATCCATGAAAATCCCCAGCAACTGAGGTGGGCTCTTAGAAAATGCTTTTTATCGTGTATTTTTATTTGTCTTTCCCCTTCGTTCATTTATTTGCTTTCTATATTCACTAAATTAGGGGTTTGCTTATATTACCTGTGAAGTTTTCAACTATTTGCTTGACCTGAAACATATTGAAAAATAGAAATTAAGTTTATTAGTGTGACTATAACATCATTTCAGCCTGGTAGAGAGGGGAGTTCTGGTTAGACATGGTACTTTATCTTTTACCACCTCTAATTTTTAAATATGATTTAGAATTGGATGCATATAGTGTAGCTGCATTTTGAGATTTTTGGCTTAATTATTGCAGTTGATGAGAGATTTAATAGTTTACTGCAGGTGTAAATTTTTCAGTCCATATAGTCCCCATTCAATATTGTGTTGAAGATTTCCCTCTTTTTTGACACCTGATATCTTCTTAGTGTAAGATTGTCAATGATATGTAAGTACTTGGTAAACAAAGAGGTTTCTGCTTTCATAGAGCTTATAGTTTGGAGAGACAGATAACAGAAACAACTAACTATTAATTACTACTTGAGATAAATAACATTAATTAATCTGAGCCAGACCCATGATAGAGGATAATAGAAGGGCACATTTTAAGTGGAGTGATCACAAAAGACTTTTGTGTATGTGTGTTGTTTTAGATTTTATTTATTTTTTATTCTAAAGTATTACATATGTCTCCTTTTCCCCCCATTGACCTCTCCCCAGCCACTTCCACCCCCACAGTGGAGGTAGCATTTAATATGAGGCCTGGAGGCAAAGGAGTCTGTTATGGAAGAATGGGGTGAAAAGCCATCCATTTAGAGCAAACAGCATATGCAAAGGCCCTGAGGTCAGAAAGAACTTCATGTATTTGAGGAATTGAAAGGATCTAAATGTGGCTAGTATATAAGAATCAAGAGTGGTGGGGGGCATTAGTCTAAGATGATATCAGAAAATTAGACATATGTTGAATTATAGTCCATGATAGAGAAGTTTAGATTTTATTTGAAGTATATCAGGAAGCCATTCAAGGATTTTATCCAGGGGAATGGTGTAATCTGATTTATGCTATGAAAAGGAATATATGATGGTAAATGTATTGGCAGGAGTAAGACTAGAAATAAGAAGACCAGTTTTCAATAAGGGGACTTATCCCTTCTGGGGATGTTTAGAAATGTATTGTTTGTAGCTGTTACAATGATAGGGGTTACTCTGGCATTTAGAGAGCTGGGGCCAGGGTTGTTAAACATCTCCTAGTGTGTAAGACAGTCCTTCTCAACTACAGATGATCCCAAATGCTTTCAGTGCCTTCTTTGAGAAATGCTGGGGAGGTGTTATCCTCATCTAGCTGAGCTGAATCAATGGCTGGAACTAGTGTGAGGGCAGTGGAAATGATGAGAAGCAGATGCAAGAAAGAAACAGTAGAATTTGCTATTAGATAGGGGATTGGAAGTGAGAGAGAAGAATCGATAATGACATCCATATTTCTAGTTAAAAGCAACTAGATGGATAAGGGAGATGAAAGTGAATTTTCTCTTGGGTGTGTTAAGTTTGAAATGCAAAGTATCCAAAAGTGCTATCAAGAAGATGTTGGATTTATAATTCAAATTCAGAGGAGAAATTTTGGCTGGAGATACAAATTTGGGAGCCATCAGAATATAGAAGGTATTTAAAGTCATTGTAATAAATTAGATGACTGAAAGGAAGAGGGGAAAAGGTCTCAGAACCCAACCCTAAGAAATTCCAACATTTAGAGGTTAGTATTACAGTAGGAACTTCGCATGAAAAACAAAAAGAGGATTAGCTAAGCAAGTAAGAGAGAAATCATCTGAAGAGGGTCATGTAATAGACACTCTTAAGTGGAGACTATTTCAAGAAAAAGGCAATAGTGAAGAGACACTTCCTTTTGTGGGTGATGGTGAAGCAGAGTGAACACCATGAAGACCTGGAGCACGCTTCGAGAATACAAGGTGATGGGGCACTGCCTGCCCACCCAAGTGCCACACACCGCCCCTTTGCCGCATGCGCATCTTTGCACCTAGCCACGTTGTTGCCAAGTCCCACTTCTGGTACTTTGTGTCTCCATAAAGAAGATGAGGTCTTCAGGGAAATCATTCACTGTGGGCAGGTGTTCAAAAATCCCCCCTTCGGGTAAAGAACTTTGGCATCTGGCTGCGCCACAACTCCCGCAATGGTACCCACAACATGTACCGGGAGTACCGGGACCTGACCACCACAGGCGCTGTCTCTCAGTGCTCCCAAGGTATGGGGGACAGCACCGTGCCCGTGCCCACTTAATCCAGATCATGGATGAGAGTGCAGCCAGCAAACGCTGTCATCCAGCAGTCAAGCAGTTCCATGACTCCAAGATCAAGTTCCCATTGCTGCACCAGGTCCTTGGTCGCCAGCACAAGCCACACTTCACCCCCGAGAGGCCCAATACCTTCTAGATGCAGGGCCTCTCTGCCCCTTCATCTGTCCAAATAAACTCTTTGGGGGCGTCGGGGGGAGTCAGTAGTAAGAATGGGAAATAAAAATGGCTATCAAATATATATAAAAAGATGAGTACCAATCAAAACCAAAAAGAGAATTCCCTTTTTGCCTATCAAATGGGAAAAATATAAAAATTGGATAACACTTTTAGTGTTGGTGAGGCTGTGGTGAAATGATCACGTTTATATGTTGCTGGTGGAGTGCGCAATGTTTAAAATCCCCCTGGACGGCATTAGAAATGCATATGCTCTTTGACCCAGTAATTCTGCTTGTAGGGTTTGTCCTACAGATACACTAATGCTTGATATTTAACGTATGATGCATGGACAGCATCAGCATTGTTAGAATTGCTGAATCTCCCGTCAGACCTACTGAATGAGAACCTGCATTTTAACAAGATCTTTAGGTGATTTGTGTGCACATTAAAGTTTAAGAAATACTGTTTCAAGCAGAAAATGTGGGAAATGAAACATGTAGAAGGTATCCTGCAGGGAAGGATACTTACTATTAGCAAAAGATTGGAAACCTAAATTTCCTTTAGAATAGAGAAATAAATTCTGTACATTTATATATTAGAGTACTATGTAATTTTTTAAAGGGTGAAAAAAATCATATTGTGATAGTGACATGTATCCAGAATATATAAAGAACTCCTACAGCTCAAAAAAGACACAGTTAAAAATAGGCAAAGGATTTTGAATAGGTGTTTCTCCAAAAAATATATGTATAAGCACATGAAAAGATATTCAGCATCATTAGTCATTAGGGAAATGCAAATCAACACCAAAGAGATAACCACCTCGCATACATTAGGATGCTATCATCCAAAAAAACAGAATAACAAGTGTTGGTGAGGATGCAGAGAAATTGGGATCCTCATCCATCACTGGGTGGGGATGTAAGATGGTAGATTTGGGCAGTTCCACAAAAGGTTAAATGCAGAGTTACCATATGACCCTGTTGTTTCTCTCCTAGGTATATACCCAAGAGAATTGAAAATACATCCATACAGATATTTGTAATTGAATGTTCATCATAGATTTAGTCATAATAGCTAAAAAGTGGGAAACAATGCAAAGTCCATCAACTGAGGAATGTAAAATTTAAATGTGGTATATCCTACCGTGGAATATTATTGGCTCAGTTGGTTAGTGTTGTCCCATACACCAGAAGGTGGCAGATTTGCTTCTCAGTTGGATTGGATTGTGGGTTTGATCCCTCATTTGGGTGCATACAAATGTCAACCAGTCGATGTTCCTCTCTCTCCCTTTCTCCACTTCTCTCCCTTTCTCCATCTCCCCATTCTCCTCTCTCTCTGAAATCAATGAAAAACATGTCCTTTTGGTAAGATTTTAATAAAGAGAGAAGAGGAAGGAGGAGGAAGAGAGAGAGAGGGAGCCAGGGAAGGAGGGAGGGAGAAAGAAAGGGGGGAGTTAAGTCAAGGAAGGGATTTAATTAGGGTGATTCTAGATCACTTTGGTAATCTTTTGGCAATAAATTCAGTAAAGAGGGTGAGGTCAACAATGTAAGAAAGGTAAATGAATGAATGAAATCCTTTAAAAAAAAAGTGACCTGTTGAAAATAGGAAAATAAGACATTTTAAGTTGTGAGAGGGAGGAAGATAGACAATTACAGATACATTTGGCCATTGAAGGATGACAGGAATTCCTGCCTGATGGCTTCTATTGTGTTGGCAGATTATGAAGCAATGTCCGGGATATTTTTTAAGGCAGTGATTAGCAATGAGGGAAGTTTGAGAGAACATGGTCTTAGAAAATGCACATCAAACCTAGTAGAGAGCTGTAGAGGAATTTGTGGCTAATATTTCTGTCTTACCTTTTCAGAATCTCCAAATATTCCATTATGGACATTTTATTACCAACTGGAATGTGTTTGTTAATTTTTGCATGTTATTCCCAGGAATCAAGTTATTTAGTAATTTGAATGAAATAATTCACATTTTTATCATAAGAGGTTAAGTTTTGAACCTATAAGGATTTTTACTGTTCCATCTCATGTTTATTCAAGCAAGAGGATTCATTTTGTTAATGAATGCCATTATTTTAAAGAGGTGTATTTAATTTAATATTACAAGTTTTATGGTGAGACTTTTTCTTTACTGACAGGTGCATTCCTTGTAAAGGCTCTCGGTTTCCTCCCACCCTTCCGCGCCCTGCTGTAGCCATCTTATCCTTTCAGCTTCCTTACTGTCAGGTTGCAACAGAGAAGGGACAGATGGAGGTATGTGGAAATCTTGCCTTGACACTGAATTTGATATTGCGCTGCCTATGACACAGCCATTTAAAAATGATCCTGAGGACCAGTGTTCATTACTTTATAATTAGATAGATAGAGGTAGCAGAGCGGGAGGGGACTGCTTATGACCACCAGGGCACCTGATTGCCATCAGTGCTGCCAAGGACTTTGTGAGGTGAGTGGGTAGTGTGCTCAGTGCCTCACTAGTATAAGGCACTCACTGTCAAGGTTGGGCAAGTCCTGAGGGGGGGTGCCTCCGTACGTTTTTGTGCCATAGGCACCTGACTTGATTCACCCTAGTCCTAGCCCTGCATCATCAAAAGTCATTTGAAATCTTGCAATTCTAAACAAGAAACAAATTGGCTTCTAAAAAACTAGTTTACCAAATTCTCTGAGCATTAACTATAGTAGTTAGGAAATGGTTTAAAACATTCTATTTTCTCTGCCCTCCTTTTAAGGATAGGATATGAAGTCAAGTCATAGTACCACATTAATTAGAATTTGATGCTCTAGAGATGAGTATTTCAGAAAATACTTTATTCAGAAGCTAATGTTAAGATAAATATTTAAACTTACCTGGTATTAAGTGGTAGTTGACTCTAAGCAATTTTTTTTTCACTTTTATAGGAACAGTTTTGGCGTTCAATTATGTTTCACAACCACCTTGATTATTTAGCTAAAAATGGTTATGAATATGAAGAGAACACTAAAAATCAAGCAATAAAAGAACAACAGGAACTTTTACTGAAAATGCTTGCAGTAAGTCAAATATACTAAAAAAAAAAGGAAGTTAAATATTTTTCTAAGTTTGAATCTCTTAAAGGTATGTGAATTAGCACTGAGTTCCATAGCCTAGGATTTTTAAGTTGTATCCGGTGATGTTTTTCTCCCTTAAAAAAGTTCAGTTTTCCAGCTGACATTGCATTTAAAATATTTAAAACATTACCCTGTATCAAGATTATAGGCAGTAATGAACTGTTTTGGTGCAACCTCCCTTTTTGCTTTTACCCACTGCACCGTTTTAATGGGTTCTGCAAGTGATTTTGATGCTTAATATTTGAAGCTCTTCCTCTTATCCTGTGCAACAATGTTTCTAGACTCTTAAACCTCCAAGAGTGGGCAGTCTTCAGAACTTTCATAAGGCTTTTAGATATATCTATTTTTTTGTCATCCTCTTACTGTGTATATCTATAGCCAGTGATCATATTTGGTGCCTGGGATATTTAAGTTCTTTTACTTTTGGAGATAAATTTGGTTTATGGAGAGGAGTGTAATATAATTTCTTCTCTGCTCAACTTGCACTGGGCTGTAAGCCCCTTGAGCGCAGGGGCCATGCAAGGCATTCAGTGGAATCTAATATACAGTAGACTTCAGTATTTCCTAAGAGAGTAAGTGATCCAGACTTTTCATTTTAAAGTTGGGGGAAAAGTGATATCTAAGACTTCAGAGCTAATTGTAACTACAGTCTCCAAAACATGGTAGTTACTATTGTCACCGCTATGCAACACAGCCTTGAATTTAGTACTAAAGAAATTGAATTCATTTATTGTAGAGTAAGTTTTGTTCCTTTTGTGAAGGAACAAAAGTGTCATTTGTGATCTAGGCACTAGTAACCTTTTTACTATCTCTAACACTTTTAAGGAAACGTTTGATTTGTTTACCATTCAGTTTTATAGGACCATTTCCTCTGGAACAGTGTTTCTCAGGAGGATACTCGTAGCTTTGGGGACTGATCTTTAACATTCTGGTCCCCTGGCAAATGCCTCTTCAACCTAATTACTCTGAGAATCTTACTACAACAGGTCCTTAAATACCATCATTTCATTCAGTGTCAATAAGTTATAACTGATGAAAAAAATCAACTCCCGGTGGGGCCGCTGACTGTGTGGAGTTTGCATATTTTCCCCATGTCTCGGGGAGGTATTCTCCAGGGACTCCGGTTTCCTCCCACATCCTAAAGATGTGCACGTGAGGTGAATAACGTGTCTACATTGTCCATAGTGAGTATGGGTGTGTGGGTGATGCATCCTGTGATAGAAGGGCATTCTTTCAAGGGTGGATTCCCTCCTGGTGCCCTGAGCTATTGGGATAGGCTCTAGCCACCTGTGACCCTGAACTGGAATGGTGGGTTGGCAAATAATTATCTTACTCATTTTTATTAATCTTTCCTAAATATATGTATAACGCACATTTATTTCAATGTTTAGTATTAGAACTGTTTTGGGAAGTTTGATAAAACTTTTATGACCAGAAATATGCAGTAAGAACTCAACTCTTGTTTATATCAATTAGCCTATAGTAAAATTGGTTTGTTATATGTTCTTTTTAAAATATATATATTTTAATTGATTTCAGAGAGAGAAGAAGAGGGAGAGAGAGAAACATCAATGATGAGAATAATTGATAGGCTACCTCCTGCATGCCCCTTACTGGGGATCAAACCTGAAACCTGGGCATGTGCCTCAATCTTGAATCGAACTGTGACCCTGGTTCATAGGTTGATGCTCAACCAATGAACCACACTGCCCAGGCGATTTGTTATACGTTATTTAGTTTAAAGTCGCTGTTTGTAGGAATCCATCAGCCATGTTAAATGAGGTCTTACTGTACTCCCTTTTATTTCTAAATGCCCCCTGAGACAGGGTACCACCCTGATTGGAGAGTACTGCTTATAGATAAGTGATACTGGAAAACTTGAGAAGGACTTGCAGGTGAATATCTAAAGTTTCTGTTTAATGAGTCAGACATGTGACAAAATAGTCCTTCTAAGTAACAAAATAGTCCTTCTACCTTATGAATTCTGAAACTCTTAATAGTCTTCAAAATACTAATTTTTCTCACATTGTACTTGAATTACCTCACTTTGAGTTGTCAAAATTAATGCCAAAAGAAAATTAGTCTGTTTTCTAAGAGATTTTAAATGAATGCCCTTTGTTTTATATTGTTAAATATAAAAAATAGAGCAAGGTGTAAAGGAAGTTATTTGCTAATTTGGAGTTTGAGTAATTGTTTCTGATAGTTTGAGATCCTAGACAATCACACTTTAAAACTGTTGGGTAAATCTGCTTGCCTTCACCAAATTCATTTAGTAGTTTTTGTGTGCCAATTCTAGGTGAAATAGTAACAAATAAATCATTTACAATTTATTCCTTTGAATTTGCTACCCTATTTGGCAAAGGTGGGAAAACAAATTTAGGAGAACCACATTTAAATTTGAAATGAATCTCTTACTTCCCTTGCAATGAATAGCTTAAAATGATATGCCAATCTAAGCTACTATTGATTATAAAATGCAATATTGTTTTATTCATTTAAATCACTGAGACAGAAAAAAATGTCTGCCAATTAAACTCTGACCTACCATGAATTGTAACACACTTTCCAATTTCAGAGATGTTAAGATGTGTAAAAATGTGCATTTTAGAATCACAGAGATACGGTATCTAGAAAGGTCTTTTCTCAGTTTTACTAGTAGTTTCATTCCTTTATTTTTACTAGTAAAAAGTTTAACAACATGATTTGATTTTTTTATTGTTTTGTTTTGTTTTCCTTTGGGGCTAGCTTTCCTGTAAACTGGAGCGAGAATTTCGTTGTGTGGAACTTGCTGAACTGATGACTCAAAATGCTGTGAATTTAGCCATTAAATATGCTTCTCGTTCTCGGAGATTAATATTGGCCCAAAGACTTAGTGAATTAGCTGTAGAGAAGGCAGCAGAATTGGCAGCAACCCAGGTGGAAGAGGAGGAAGAGGAAGGAGATTTCAGAAAACAGCTGAGTGCTGGGTAAGAAATATTCAGTTGTTTGAATTTTTTTACCAATATGAATATTAACTTGGTCTTTGCATATAGCTCTTTATTGAATAATATTGTCTTTTAGTTACAGTAATACTCCTACAGAGTGGAGCCAGCCAAGGCTCAGAAATCAAGTTGAAGAAGAAGAAGAAGACACTGGGGAAGCTGATGATACAGAAGAAACATCAGAAGTACCTAAGCATGGTAAGATACATTTTCAAGGCAATTTAAAGATAAATGTGTGTGGGGTTTCCCTACTTTATTTACTTAGGAAAATTGAGTACAGTAGATCTCCCTTATCCATGGTTTTGCTTTTTGCAGTTGCAGTTACCCACAGTTAGCTGTGGTCTCAAATATTAAATGGAATATTCCAGGAATATACAGTTCATAAGCTTTAAATTGTGTCATTCTGAGTAGCATGATGAAATCTCACACTGTGTGATGTGTCCCACCTGGGATGTGAATTATTCCTTTGTCCATTGTATTTACATTGTATACACTACCCACCCATTAGCCACTCATTTTTTTTTAAGTTACAAGGTATTTTTTATTGTAAAGAGGTCATTTTTTATTGTAAAGGAAAGTCAAGAGGCTGACAATGAGAATGTAATCACAGAACATTTCCCTTTGGTTCCCGACTCTGCTAGGCTCCTAGGTACCAGTAAGTCTCCATTAGCACTTCTCAGGTTTCATGGCCCTTTTTAGATATGTTGATTGTATGATATATTGCTTGGAAACAAAAGTCCATCTGATGTTAAAACAAAATTATTGTGCCTTTCTTTCACATTTCCTATAGGGAGATCTACATTATCTCAATGCGTTCACAATTTAACAGTAAAATGAGTGCCTTAACCAAACCAGTCACTCATTTGTTAAATCAACTGTGGTATTGAAGTGCTTATGTTCATGTAACCCTCGTTTGACTTAATAATGGCCCCTAAGCACAAGAGTGATGCTGGCAATTAAGATATTCTAAAGAGAAGCTACAAAGTTCTTCCTTTAAGTCAGTGGTTCTCAACCTTCTGGCCCTCTAAATACAGCTCCTCATGTTGTGATCCAACCATAAACTTATTTTCGTTGCTACTTCATAACTGTAATGTTGTTACTGTTATGAATCGTAATGTAAATATCTGATATGCAAGATGATCTTAGGCGACTCCTGTGAAAGGGTCGTTCCACCGCCAAAGGGGTCGCCACCCAAGGTTGAGAACCGCTGCTTTAAGTGAAAAGAAAAAAGTTCTCAACTTCATAAGGAAAGAAAAAATTGTATGATGCTGAGCTTAGTAAGATCTATGGTAAGAAAGAAAAAAGAAATTAGTGTTAGTTTTGCTGTCACACCTCAAAAGTGATGGCCATGGTGTGTGGTAAGTGCTTAGTTAAGATGTAGTTGAAGACGTGAACAAAAAATGCTCTGGCTAATGGCAGCGTGCTGTACTAGGAAGCACTGAGCCTTTAGAAGACTCCAGCAAGGATCCCAAGATGAGTGACCACATTCACAGAACATTACAGTATGTTGTTATAATTAATTTATTGTATTAGTTATTGTTGCTAATCTCTTACTGTGCCTAATTTACAAATTCAACTTTTATCATAGGGGTGTACAGGATAAGGCAAAAGTAGGTTTACAGTTGTGAGTGTGCAGAGTTTATTCTTTTATTATTTGTTAATTATTATATTATTTTCCATACAAAGAACTATAGTCCTACTTTTGCCCACCCTGTATGTGCTGTTATTGATTTCAGGCATCTACTAAGGGTCTTGGAACATAATCCTTCATAGATAAGGGGAGACTGCTATACCCATACTTTTTCAAGATATTGTGTTAATAGTAGAGGGTGACTTTATATTCCCATTTATATTGTATTATTATCTAATCATTCCATAGGACAGAACCTGTTTTCCAAAAGTGCAAATTCCTCTGATGTGCCAGCAGTTAAGTCAGGTAGGAGATATTTGTAATTTTGCAATATCACAAAAATTTTGTAAGTAGTATAAAGTCATACATCTACTCAAATATACTTTACCCTTTAGGGACTTGTTTTTATGTTTTGTTAGTTTGGGTTTTTTGTTGTTGAAAAGTATCCACCAGATTTGGCTACATAGATTTTTATCGATTTCTTAGCGAGAACAGATTCTGTAGGGTGGTTTGGAAGGCTGGAAGTCATGTTATATTGGATGTTGGAACATATATGAGCAGTGAGGATATGGGAATAACCATGTAGATAGCTCTTGAGAAATCTGGCTGATGTGAGGAGGTGAGACAAAGTAGTGGCTGGAGGGGATGTGGTGTAGAGAGTTTGTATTTTGTTTAAGTTGGGAAACTTGAACAGCCAGTAAAGAGGGAAAAGAAGTCTAAGATGGTGTAGCCATTGTAGGACAAGTTTCTTAACAAAGCAGGAGGGTGTGAGATTGAAAGCACAAGGAGAGGAATTACTAACCTTAGTTAAAATAAGACACCATTCTTCCATGATAACAGGAAAAGGATAGATCTATATGCATTGGGTTGGTATAGTCCCCATCTAAAAGCTTTTATTTTGTCTTGGAAAAAGGAAGGCGGTCATATACAGTTGTTAATAGTTTTAAAGTTACAAAGTACATTTATTTTTATATAATACAGATTAAAATATTTCATTTATTATAGAAGTCAGATGTCTTCTGTGTTTTATCACTATTAAGTGAAGGTTTCTTTCTTATGAAAGGTGCAGTTACCTCCAGTAACCCAGGACGAGTAAACCCCTTCAAGGTAGACTCTTTCCAGTAATATTTTCTATTTAAATACATTTCTATACAGAGAAATATTTCAAACCACCTGATGACCCTCCCCAGATTGGAGGCATTAAAAACTACAGCACATCTTTGTGAAAACAAAGACAAAGCAGTATAGGTTCACACTTGGGCTATAAGGTATATTTTCTACATATCTTCTAAGTACCTATTGTTTTGAAATACTCCCTGCTTTTCTTGGGGATATGGTATTTCGGAATATGTGGATCAATCTTAATTTGGGTTGTACCAAAGGCACTCAGTTCCAAAAATGAAACTACAATATAAACTTAACTGAAATTTTAAGGAAGAATAAATTTATTGGGATTCTTTTACTTCTTTAAACATAAAATTCTTATACAAGTTTGCTCTTTAGGTATCGACCAATTCCAAAGAGCCAACCATTGCAGTGAACTCAGGACGTTCTGCTAATATTTTAGACAATATGAACAAATCATATAAGAAATATGCTGCACTTAATCGAGCTACAAATGATGAAAAGTCTCCAGTAATAAAGCCTCTAGTTCCAAAGCCAAAATCTAAGCAGGTACTGTGTCAACTACCCAAATCTGCAGAAAGCACAACATCTGTTTGTCTTTTTATCTGTTTGTTATCTGTTTCAGGAGGCTCCATTGTTTATAACTGTTTTTCTTGCCATTTAATCATTTTTTTATTTTTCAATTATGGTTGACATACAATATATTAATTTCAAGTGTACACCCCAGTGATTATATAACTTACTAAGTGAGCATCCTGATAAATCTCATACCCATCTGACACTGTACATAGTTATTAGAATATTATTGACTATATTCTCTATGCTACACTTCACATCCCCATGACTATTCTGTAACTACCAATTTGTATTTCTTAATCCCTTCACCTTTTCACCCATCCCCCTAATTCCTCTTTCATCTGGCAACTGCCAAAATGTTGAGAGTATGTATCTGAGAGTATGTTTCTTTTCTGCTTGTTTATTGATTTTGTTTTTATTCAGTTGTTAATAGATATATATATTTATTGCTATTTTATTGTCCGTATTTTTTATCTTTTGTTGTTGTTGTTGTTAATCCTCACCCAAGGATATTTTTCCATTGATTTTTAGAGAGAGTGGAAGGGAGCAGGAGAGACACAGAGAGAGAAACATGGATGTGAGAGAGGCTTTGATGGTTGCCTCCCAGATGAGCCCCGACCAGGGTTGGGGAATTGAGCCTGCAACAGAGGTACATGCCCTCGATTGAAATCGAACCTGCAACCCTTCAGTCCACAGGCTGATGCTCTATCCACCGAACCAAACTGGGTAGGGCTATCTTTTTTTTTCTTAAAGAAGACTCTAATATTTCATGCTAGTGGCTTGGTGCATGAAATTTGTGAACATTAAAAGGGGTTAATTAGAGGAAATATTTTAATATTGCTATTTTCCCTTTATCTATAATAGAAGTGTCAAAGGTGAAAGAAAATTAGTAAAACATATATAAAATGTTCCTCCTGTCAGAGTCTGGGGCACACCACAGGACCCAGAGTCAAGTCCTATCTCTGCCCACCCAGGTGTGCTTCAAAATCGTGCAAGACCTGGCTGATCCCACCCTTGTCAAGCCCCACCGTGGGGGGGGGCACAGCCTGAGGTCCCCCATCAAGCCCCGCTGGGAGGAGGGGCACGCAGCCTGGGGTCCCCCATCAATCCCTGCCAGGCAGGGGGTGCGGCCTGAGGTCCCCTGTCAAGTCCTGCTGCCGGTCGCAGCCTAAGGTCCCCTGGTCCGGTGCTGGGGGTAGGAGGGGGGTTGGCCTGAGGTCCCCTGTCAAGCCCCACGGGGGTGTTGTGGGGAGTGCAGCCTCAGGTCCCTGCTGATTGCTCATTAAGGCTAGTTACAGGAACTTGGCCTCCACTGTGGGTACAGCCATCTTGTGTTACAGAAATAACACTCCCCCACCCCCCCGCCTCTGCTGTGGGCACCGCCATCTTTATGGCAGAGTGGTGGTTAATTTGCATATTCCCTCTTTATTATATAGGACTAGGGACCCGGTGCACAAAAATTTGTGCACTTGGCGAGGGGTGGGAGGGAGGGGGAGGGCCCTCATCCCAGCCTGTGCCCTCTTACAGTCTGGGACCCCTCGGGGGGTGTCCACCTGCTGGTGTGCCTGGCCAGCCTGAGTGAGGGGCTGAGGGCTGTTTTCAGGTTGCCCACAGCCCCCTCAGGGTTTGTGCACTGGGGGGGTGGGAGGGCTGGTGAGTGCAGGCGTGGACGTTTCCCGCCGGGTGGCCCACAATCGCACACGCCTGGTGGGCCCCCACTGCTAAGGGGACACACCTGGCGCAGAGCCGGGTGGCAGGCCGGGGGGTGGACGCTGGTGCATGGTCCCTCGGGGGAGCCCTGCTGCTGAGCAGACACACCCAGGGTGGAGCCAGGCGGCAGACGCTCGCACACACCCCACGGAGGCCCCTGGGGTGGAGCCAGGTGGTGGACCGGCGGCTGATGCTCCGCACGGGGTGGAGGATGCTCGCACATGACCCCGTGGGAGTACCCCACCCCCAAACCCCCGCCACTGAGCTAACGCACCTGGCGCACATTAGATTAGATTTTGTCTATGGACAGATTTTTCTTTTTTGTCTTCCTCCTTGTTATTGTGTCTTCCTGAAAGTTGTTGCTTGAAACACAGATAGTGTGTGTATCTATTCCTGGAAGTGAAAGGAACATGTCCTTTGTTCTGTTCTGCCTCGGAAGGAAGTGGGGATGGGGAATTGAACTGGATTTAAAGTTTGTTATGATAGTTTCCTATAATGAACCATAGGCTTCCAATTTTTCTAATATTACCTTGTTCTTAGGGTGGAGTCTGTTTATCAGAGGGTTTTTCTTATTGCTTCCTTCACTCTTAGGCCACCTTTTTGTGCCTATTGCTCAGAGGGGGTTTTCTCCAAGCCCTTGCCCCTCTTGTAAGGGCGGTGCAAGAGTGCAGACCTGCCAGTAGGGATGCAGAGGAAATGCCCTGCCCTGGACCTTCCCTCGACCAATCAACAGGGGCCACACACGTTACTCCACCCCTCTACTTCCGGCCCTATAACTCCGTTGTTTCCCTGGAACCCGCACTTCCTCCCCGCCACGCCGCTGCGAGAGCGAGCGTGGGACGAGGTCCGAGTTAACTCGAGTAAAGGCTCTCATGTTTTTGCATCGGAGTCGGGCTCACTCGTGGTCTTTGGGGATCACGACATCTGGGCTAATACTCTCTTAGTAGTCAAATGTTGCTTGTTTCTTAGTGCTTTCCGGTTTGGTGGAGTGGGACAAAGAGGCTCTCTGTTGTCATGGTTCAGTCTCAGGCTTAGCAGGGACCTCAGTCTTGGAGGAGGGACTTTGCCAATAAACCTGACGCTCTCATAGTGGTTGTGTATCTCTAATGGTATACACTCAATATGGTGTCCTTTCCCCCGCCAGAGGTAGAGGTTATTCTTTCTATTATCTTCTTAGGTCCTGGAGGCAATAATATGTGGTTTTATTCCCCCTGAAAATTAAGACTTTTTGCCCATAGGCAAGAAAGGTGCAGGGGATGTGTATAATTTTTTCTCACTACAATGTCTACTCTTTCCTAGACTTTTCACCATTTAGGAAAGCTTTCTCCAGTTTTTTGTTGAGAACATTTGGTGAGGATCAAGAGAGAAGAGTCTTTGAATAGGGCAAACCCCTTTTGCCTGAAGCTTCCTGGGGTTCTATACTCTCATGGTCATCCACACTCAGCTATTTGCAATTTTTTTTTAAGAAATTGAATACTTCATAATGGCTTAAATAGCATTCCCCTTTTCTCTTCTGCTCATTCCTATATGAATAAGTGTTGAAGTCTCTATCTCTCCTTAGAGGTACTTATCAGTAATATCAGGCTTAGTTGGTCTGTTATGTCAGCAATCTGATGACACCAACAAAGACAAATTAAAGGATGGTCAGCAATACAGATGACCCAGCTGAAGTTGGATTTGCCTGAACTGTATTCCGACCATTCTCAGTAGCTTTCAGTAACCTGAGCATAAAAAGAAAGAAATTAAATGATAGCATTACCCAGTAATCAATGGTATGGTTTTGCTGGGTGTTTGTTTTGGGATAATGGTACTACAAAGGGGAAAAAAGATTGTGCTAAGAGAAAATTAGATAAAATTATCATAGTACACAACTTAGAAAACAAAATTTAGAGATTGGAAAGGAAACAGAAATGTTAAGAGATAACCTATGGACATAGACATAGAGAGGTAAAGTCCTGGGAGGGTTGGATATGAGGTGGAAGGGGTCAATGGGAAAAACACATACAACAAAGGGGACATCTGTGGTGGACCTGCCTCAGAGGCTCCGCACGGGGCTACAGAAGCTCCCGTAAGCCCAGCGCAGGCCCCCAGGGTGGATACAGGCTGCTGACCTGCCTCAGAGGCTCCCTGTGGGGCGACAGAAGCTCCCGCGGGCCCCGCACAGGTCCCCGGTGTGGATCCACGTGGCAACCTGGGGTAGAGGAGCCTCTGAGGTCGCATCCCCCCACAATCGCTCTACTCCCAGGCCCCAGCCACCTGGAATCCACAGCCTCCGTGTGTGCTGTGTGCCCGATCGGACCTATTTCCATACCTCAGCCTCGGGGGCTGGGGCTGGCTCAGTCCCCCCGCCCCTGAGGCTGCCCTGCCGCCTGGAATCCATCGCGGGGCACACAGCACACACAGCACACACCGCGATTGGATCTATTTCCAGGCCTCACCGCACCGCAGCTGCGGCCTGGAATCCATCGCCAGCCGCCCTGCTCCTCCCCACCGCAGTTGTGGCCAAGGGCCAGGTCGCTCCTCTCATCCTATCTGCCTTGCTGGACCCCTGTGCTGTGGGCAGCTTCTCCGAGGCTGCGGCCTCCGCCGTCTTGGCTGGGGTAATTTGCATACAGCCGCTCTGATTGGCTGGTGGGTGTGGCTTAGGTGTCCCAGAGAAACGATTAATTTCAATATTATGCCTGTATTAGATTAGATAATACTGGTTTGGTGGTGATGAACTCCTTTAGCTCTTTTGTCTGGGAAGCTTTTTATCTGACTTTCAATTCTAAACAATAGCTTTGCTGGGTAGAGTAATTTTGGTTGTAGGTTCTTGGTTTTCATCACTGTGAATATATATCAACACTTCCTTCTGGCTTATAAAATTTCTGTTGAGAAATCAGCTGGCAGGCATATGGGAGCTCCCTTGTAGGTAACTCTCTCTTGCTGCTTTTAAGATTCTCTATTTGTCTTTAACCTTTGGCATTTTAATTACGATGTCTTAGTGTGGGCCTCTTTGAGTTCATCTTGTTTGGGACTGCACTTCCTGGACTTATATATGTCTGTTTCTTTCACCAGGTTAGAGAAGTTTTCTGTCATTATTTTTTCAAATAGGTTCTCAGTTTTTTGCTGCCTTCTCATTCCAGCAACTTCATGATAAAATTGTTGATATGCTTGAAGTTGTCCCAGAGATTTCTTACTCTGTCTTTGTTTTGTTTATTTGTTTGTTTGTTTGTTTTTTGTTTTTAAATATATTTTATTGATTTTTTACAGAGAGGAAGGGAGATGGATAGAGAGTTAGAAACATCAGTGAGAGAGAAACATTGATCAGCTGCCTCCTGCACACTTCCTACTGGGGATGTGCCCGCAACCAAGGTACATGTCCTTGACCAGAATCGAACCTGGGACTCTTCAGTCCACAGGTCAATGCTCTATCCACCGAGCCAAACCAGCTAGGGCTGTCTTTATTTTTTTTTTTTAATTCCTTTTTCTTTTTGCTGTTCTGATTGGGTGGTTTTGCATCCTTATATTCCAATTCACTACTTTCTCAGCTTCATCTACGCTACTGTTAATTCTCTAAATTGTTCTTCATTTCAGTTAGTGTGTCCTTAATTTCTGTGGGGCTTTTTTTTATGGTTTTTATGTCCTTTTTCATATGTTGAAGTTCTCACTAAGTTCCTTGAGCATCCATATAACCATTCATTTGAACTCTATTTCATTTAGTTCTTTTTCTGGAAATTTCTGCTCTTTCGTTTAAAATTGATTGCCTAGCAAGGGCAGAGGTTCTCAATTCTGGTTTTACTTCAGAATCATTAAAAAATATACATAGATACACACACACACACACAAATACACACACATATATATAATAAAAGTGTAATATGCTAATTAGACCAAACAACCTTCCATCGAATCCCAGGCTGTGAGAGAAGCCTGGGTCCTGGGTGCCTGCCGGGCGGCCAGAGGAAAGCCTGGGTTTTGGTGTCAGAGGGAAGCTGGTGCCGGCAGCCCGGGGAAGGAAAGGCTACTCTTGCACGAATTTTGTGCATTGGCCTGTAATATATATCCAGATCTTGGGGATTCAGGCATCTATCTGTTTTGTTTTTTATTTTCCCACATTTTAATGACAACTGGTAATAGTACCTGGCTCTACTCCTTTCTTGTTCTGTATTCTGATTTTACCTCCCAGATTTCATTCTATATTTGTTATCAGTAAAATAGATCTATTGTGTATCTTTTCCATCTCATATACTTTTATTCATTTATAAAACATGGAATTTGAAAATGTGTGTGTGTGCATGTATATACTTATTTTCAATTGAGAACTTCAGGACTTACCATGTTGGTATAAATTCTAAATAATTATAAATATTTTTCCACATTTTCCATAGATTGTTTGTAAAATATAAAACTATACTAGATTTTGTTGCAGTACTCATTATGTTTACTTTTATAGGCATCTGCAGTATCCTATTTCCAGAAAAGGACTTCTCAACTTGATAAGACCGAGGAAGTGAAAGAAGGAAATCCTAAAAATTCATCATCTGAAACCGCAGCTATATGTCCTCAAAATACTGAAAACCAAAGGTCAGTACATAGAGAAAGTTAGTAAGATGTAGTCCCCCAATAAAAGGCATACAGAAGCAGCAATACGAAATTATACAGCTCTGTTATTCATTGTTATAAATCACACATTGACACTAGTAGTGGACATTCTGAATATTTATTAACTTTAAGAAAGTCACAAATACTGACTTATGTCTATTTACATTGCTTACTAAAGTATGCTTTTATAAGGTGGATGTGTTTTAAATTGTAGAAACATTTTATTAGGACACTACTTTATATTTAGTTCTTTTTATTTTTTAATTTTCTTGATTTTAGAGAGGGAGGGGGGAGAGAGAGAAAAAAAACATTGATTTGTTTTTCCACTTACGCATTCATTGGTTATTTCTTGTATATTATCTGACTGGGGATCAAAATTATAACCTTGGCATATCAGGATGATGCTCTAACCCATTGAGCTACTTGGCTGCTGCCTATAATTAGTTCTTTTTTTAAAAAAAAAAGATTTTTATTGATTTCAGAGAAGGGAGAGGGAGAGAGAGCTAGAAATAGCAATGATGAGAATCATTGATCAGCTGCCTCCTGCACACCTCCTACTGGGATCAAGCCTGCAACCCTGGCATGTGCCCTGACTGGGAATTGAACCCTGACTTCCTAGTTCAAGGGTTGACGCTCAGCCAATGAGTCACACCAATGGGGCAGTTCTTTTTTTAATAGATAATATAGTTACATGGTTAGAAGGTGTAACAAAGAATAAATCTTTTTCCTATGTACCCATTTCCTCTCTCCACAAATAGTCACTGCAACAATTTTATTATATAGCCTTCCAGAATTAACCTATGAATGTACAAACACTTGTACTGGTCTATTTTATTTACTTACTTACTTATTTATTTATTTATTTGTTTATTTATTTATTTATTTATTTTATTTATTATGTTTTACAGAAATGGTAGCATACACATTGTTCTGTACATTACTGGTTTTCACTTAGCTTTTGCAAGTCATTTCAGATTGCTACACAATTTTTTAAAAGTCTTTTTATACTAATTGAATGGATATATCATAATTAGTTCTCTATGGATAGAAAAAGGTCTTTTGCTAGTATAAATAGTATTGCAGTGAATAACTATATGAATGTCATTTCTCACATAGACATATAGCTACAGATTTCTATATGGTTCAAGTTAATGTACACTTGTAATTCTGATAGATACTGCCAGGTTGTTTTGCATTGATGTTTTAGCATTTTATACACCCCAACAATATGGGAGTTCCTGTTTGTACACATCTTGTCTCTCCACCCTTGCAATACATGACCAAATTTCTTGATCTCTGTTATGCTAGAATTATTTAAGATGCACAGGTTAAAATGAAGAAGTCATCATTGTATTTTTACTAATAAGTGTCCCGTTTAATCACTGTCTTATGTTAACCAGTTTAATTTGAGGGGGAAGCTATGGTTTTCATTTTTCCTATTTTGCTCTGAATTCGGTTTAGATATTAAATAGTGAATGTTTTAAGATTCAGTTTTTTTATACTAATAACTGGATATACAGAAAAAAGTACTCAATAAATATTAAATGTTTGCATTAAACCCTTACTTGTGAACTAAAAGCAGTTGTGTCAGATGAAATCTAATAAAATTGACAAGTGTGCTGTGTCCGTGTTTTACTTTAAGAAAGGACCCACACTCCCAGATCAGATGTGAGAGCCAGGATAAGAAGATGGCTAAGGAGCTTGAGGGAAATACTAAAGATTGCAAATAGCTGGTTTGGGAACTGGAGAAAGAATCTACCAAGACTACATGGAGTAGTTGTACTGGGCCAGAGAGGCCTGAGTGAGATTGGAGACCTTGAGCCTGTCAACATTAAAAAATGGTTGAAAGTACAGAATTCATGATTGCTGCATGAATTACTCACACTTGGAAAGTACAAGTGTGAGTAATCCCTTTCAATGACCTTACAAAGAAATTTTCAGTTCATTATTCCTACAGTCTCCAGGCAGTTTTAAGTCATATGTAATAAGATTATTAACAAGTGTAATTGATTGTATCTCTCTTACTGTATACATTGATGCAAAGAGATGTGTTTGATTACTAACCTGAAAAATCATAAAGCACTTTAAATTGTGTCTCAAATATAACATTTTCTTACATGATTATGCTCTTGTAGGCCAAAGAGTGGGTTCCAGATGTGGCTGGAAGAAAACAGAAGTAATATTTTGTCTGATAACCCTGACTTTTCAGATGAAGCAGACATAATAAAAGAAGGAATGCTTCGATTTAGAGTATTATCAACTGAAGAAAGGAAGGTAAGGATATTTTGCTGAGATTGAGATCTTAGTGAATTCACAACTTTTAAAAATTCTTATAGAAAATACTTTTTTCTGTTTTTGAAAATTGAATATATTTCAACAAACTTTGAGAGGAATTAATAACTAAAATGTCAGCATGGAACTGATATATAGTAATTATTACTTACTGCTAATGGTTAATTTGGGGGCAGGTATATTGTTTACATCTGTATAAGTTCCTGCATATTATAAGTTAGGGGAATGCCTCAAGAAAAAGTACACTAGTTATAAATTAAAAGCAAGTAAAATTAGTAAGTAAAAATGAAATTAATTCACATTTTTACACTAGTACTTTAGGACAAGTATGTCAAACTCAAAGGCTAACACGGGCCAAATAAACAAGGTTTAAGTTTATGTGGGCCACAAAAAAACAAAAGCTTCAATTTTCATAGAAATGTAGGTTTATTTCATTAGAGACATGCTGAATACAAAGGGCTGAAATAAATGAGTAATTGTTAACATAATAGAACATTTTAATAAAAATTAATATTTTTTCTTGAACATTAACTTACCAGAAACTGAATAACTGCACAAATTAATAAGTGTAATGCAAATAAAGCTATTTTTCTTGTTCTCTGAAAGTGAAATATTTCCTGTTGTACACACCAAACAAGTCAGTCCAAGACTAATGATGTGGCAATCTTCTGCTAAAATATTCGCTGCTAGTATTAGTGGAGAGAAATGGTATGCCTGCGCGTAAGGCATGTAAAAGAAATGAATGCAACACAATTATAGTAATTAGTCATTAGTGAATGTTGTAGTTTGTTATTAATAATTAGGGGCCTGGTGCATAAATTCGTGCACTGGTGTGCGGGGAGGGGGGTGGTCCTCAGCCCAGCCTGCCCCCTCTCATATACTAGGAGCCCTCAGAGGATGTCCTACTGATGGCTTAAGTCTGCTCCCTGCTCCCCTTGGGGAGTAGGCCTAAGCCATAGTCTGGCTGCCCTTTGTGGGAGGTGACCAGGCTGATCAGGGGAAGGCACCAGCCCCACTGCTGCAGCCACTGCCAGTCACCGCAGCCACCAAGGTGTTTTCATCAACACGGACTCCAGTTCCTTCACCATGAAAAAAATGACAACTTTTTTTTTAATGACAACTTTCTTTTGGCATTTTCAGGATGTGTCTTTCGTATGATATGACATTTCTTTCTTTCTTTCTTTTTTTTTTAGAATTGTAATCAATATTTTTAAGATAAACCTTAAACATTTACATACATCCAGTTTGCTCATATAAGAAATTCTATAGCTCAAAGGGTCCCTTTTCTACAGTTAATAAGAGGGGAAGAGTATAAAGTAGGAGGAGGAACTATTACAAATTAAGAGAGATTTAAGAGACAGATGAAATGAGTCCTAGGGATAAAGAACAAAGTACTGATTGCCAGGAGGTGGGGCCTTGGTGAGCAGTGGAGGCAGCGTGATGATCCTTGTGGTGACAGAGCTGTTCTGTATCTGAGTGTGGTAATAAATACTTGAACCTACAATAGAATTAAACACATATGCACATCCAGGTAGAAGTAAAAGGGGGTTGCCGGTGTTCATATCCTGGTCGTGTGATATAGCACTACAGTTTTTCTAGATTCTAGCACTAGGGGAAACTGGGAAAAGGGTACATGGGATCTTTCTCTATTATTTCCTGTAAGAGCATGTGGATCTACAATCCCAAAATGAAAAGTTGCATTTTAAGAAGTATTTTGCAATTAATATGGTTAAATACAAGCTGAGTTTAGATTGAAACGTTATGGGGGTAGAATGTAAAATTTTTTAATGTGTTTTGCAATTAAGTAATAAGAAATTTCTTAATGAGAATTCTTAATGATTAGCTTAACAATTCAAGTGCTAATTATGCTACTTTATAAACAGGAATGTTACTAGGGAAAAATAAAAGTATGTTCTTCCTGTTTCTTTGTTACTGAGTAAAAATCTTTTCTTCTCCCATATTTTTACAAAGGCATGGACTGCCAAGGCCAAAGGTGGAGCTGCAAGTGATGGAGCTGAAGCAAAGAAGCGAAAACATGTGGCCGATGAAAGTGAGGAAACTGAACACCAGGAAGAAAAAGCAAAGGAGAATCTGAATTTGCCTAAAAAGCAAAAAGCTTTAGATCTTTCTACAAATCAGAAACTGTCAGCTTTTGCATTTAAGCAGGAATAGAGTAAGGAAGTGGCCTTTGGAAAGTAATGGATTTTTAAAAAATTTATCTTTGATGAATCTGGACTTTTAAAAAGTCTTTAGGAAACTCCATATTTTTTAAAGAGTTTAAAGACAATTGTTTGCCTTTATAAGATAAAGTAGTTATACTGGTGAAGGTAGCAAGGGGATGTGTAAAAGCTATCATTTCTACAGATTGCTCTGCCCCCCAAACAGAGGGCCATTTAGAAGCTTTGAGGTTGTAGTCACTGACTTGAGGCCACTAACATGTCCCAGTGTGTTTATCCTCAGAACCACCAAAGGTCCTAATACCTGAGCATTGAAATACCTTGTAGGAATTTCCTCTTTTGGTTACCAGGAACTGCTCCCTGTCTGTATTGGACCTAGGGGGCCATGGTTTTTAATATGGGCCCTAAACATGTAAATACTTTTGTAAATGAGATGTTTTCTTTTGTTTGTTTTGGAAATTTCTTCATGTGTGGCTTTTAATTATTTGCATAGCCTAGTTTTTTAAAAATAAATAAGACTTTCACATTTTCATATTTAACTTGTTATGGCCTTAACATTGTATTTCCATGGGATAGAAATGTTTTTAAAAAACATATTTTATATTTATTGCCATCATTTCCTCCACAAACCCCATCCTGCTGAACATCATACACAGGAAAGCAAAGAATTGAAGGTAGTGTTTTGATAGTCTGCAACCAGCATGATGTGCTCCTGGTAAGGTACTCTGGTTATAAGCATCAATGGTACTTCTCTGAGCAAGTTTGAAGCCTTGATGAAAGTGTAGTTAAAAAAATTAGGGGAAAAAAAATTAGGGAAAATGTTTAATTTTGTTATTTTGAGAAACAAGACTTAATTATGTCATACTTTTTAAATTATTCTAAGCAGATCTTAATATAAATACAGCCACTTAATGAGGGCAAGGTATAGGGGTGGAGATGGGTGAATAGTAGTAAAATAAAATCAGGTGGTTCAAAATTAAGGATAGTTTTATAGGTTAGAAAGAACAAAATATGTTGAAAATTTAGATATATAGGAGCCAAAGGATATTCCTTATGATGATTGAGGTTTGGAAGAAATACATTTCTGATTTTTTAATTAGTATCTAGTATTGGGAGACATTATAACACAAGTGGTTACACAGTTTTCAATGCCAGACTACCTAGGTTTGAAAAACCACTGCAATACCTAACAGCTGAATAACCTTGGGTAAATTTTTTCCTTGCCCACTCATCTATAAAATCTAATCTAATAAAAGAGTAATATGGAAATTAACCATTTCTATGAGACATTTAAGCCACGCCCACCAGCCAATCAGAGCAGCTGCATGCAAATTAACCTAGCCAAGATGGAGGCAGGTGCAGAACAGGCAGCAGCAGGTGGCTGGGCTCAGTCTGAGTAGGAGGCGGAGCCAGCGATCAGACCAGGAGCAAGGGACCAGCATGGCTGGCTGGGCTCAGGCTGAGGAGGGGGCAGAGCCAGCGATCAGACCAGGAGCAGGTGACCAGCATGGCCGGCTGGGCTCAGGCTGAGGAGGGGGAGGGGGCGGAGCCAGCGATTGGACCAGGAGCAGTGGACCAGCATGGCCAGCTTGGCTTAGGCTGAGGAGGGGGCGGAGACAGCAATCTGGACCAGGAGCAGGCGACCAGCATGGCCGGCTGGGCTCAAACTGAGGAGCAGCGGACCCAGTGATCGGACCAGGAGCAGGTGACCAGCATGGCCGGCTGGGCTCAGGCTGAGGAGGAGGCGAAGCCAGTGATTGGACCCAGAGGCAGTGACCAGCATGGCCTGCTGGGCTCAGGCTGTGGAGGAGGCAGAGCCAGCCATTGGGAACCTGGAGGTGGCCACCAGCTGCCTCACCCAGGCTGGCCAGCCACCCCAGTAGGGACCCAAACCCTTACTGGGCTTTGGGCAGTCTGAAACCGGCCCTCAGCCAGGCTGGCCCCATGGGGTGAGGGTCCCCACTGGGGGGGGGGGGTTGGCCAGCCTGCAAACAGCCATCAGCCCCTCACCCAGGCTGGCCAGGCATGCCAGCAGGTGGACATCCCCCAAGGGGTCCCAGACTGTGAGAGGGCACAGGCTGGGCTGAGGGACACCCCCCCCCTCAGTGCACAAATTTTTGTGCACCGGGCCCCTAGTATATATATAAAAGGCTAATATGCAAAGTGTCCACTCTGGAGTTGGAGTTAGACCTGGAGACCAGAAGTTCTGTTGCTCACTATGATGTGCACTGACCACCAGGGGGCAGTGCAGAATGAAGGAAGCCCCCAGCCTGCAGGCCAGGCCTAGGGACCCTACCTGTGTACAAATTTCAGGCACTGGGCCTCTACTGGGTATAATAATACTATCTACTTCATAGGGTTGGTGTGAGAATTAAATGAGATAAAAGCACTTAGTTCTTGGCACATAGCAATGTTTAATATAAATGTCAGCTGTTAATCTTGCTTTGTCATTTGGTTTGATGGTGAGTATGATTTGATTTCAAGATCCTGAAGTAAAGGTTTATTTATAATACTTTGGAAAGCATGTTTGTAGACATATATTTTTTGTTTTTATTTTCTCAACTTGCTTATTGTGTGCAGTGTATAATACTTAAGGATATAGTCCTTGAGTATTCTATTTCAGATCCATAGGAACCTGATAATACCAAGGATTTGCAAAGATTATTTTCATCCTACTTTTATTTAGCTGAAAGGAGGTTTTTCTATTGAATTGGTTTAACTTACAGATCAGAACATTGAAACCAAGAAACCATTATCCTGATGCCTTTGCTGTATAAGGTTAAACCTCTTTCAGAGAAAAAAAAGTTTCAGGGAATTGAGGCTTAATGTAGGAAATGGAAATAATTTATTACCCACCATCATGATTTCAATAATTTTGCCTATTCTGAGCTTATTATGTACTGTAGAAATTTGTCAAAGCTTAATTTTATTTGCCAGTAGCAAAAGCTTACCAAAGAGGAGATTATTTTATGCCTTTACACTCATCAAAGGGGCATTATCTCATTATTCCAGAGAGCAAATGAGTGAGCGCTGGATTATGCCTGCCAGCTCTGGTAACCTACAGTCTCTCCTATCAGTGCAGCAGCCTATGGTGAGCCACTGCCACTAACATGGAACAGATCCCTTTAGACAAAAGGATGAGACCCATCCACGTAGAAAGCATCTTAATCAGTGGCTGGTTGTCTTGTGGACTTTCTTGTTTTCCAGCTGCTTTATTATAGAAGGATATAATTTTCCTCTTGTTTTTTATTTTTAAACTAGTGGCCCAGTGCATGAATTAGTGCACATTGAAAGGAAATTAATTAGAAGAAATATCTTAATATCACTATTAGCCCTTTCTCTATAGTAGAAGTATCAACCAAATTCATGATCAACAATGACAGATGAAAACATGTGCATGCGATTGGCACTAGCAAGAGCTATATATGTATAGATAAACTTGCTTAATTAAACCTGCTTTCTGATTTAGCTAAACTTTCCAGCCTGGTGAAGCACCACAACTTCTCTTTCAGGTAATTGTCAGCAACACAGCAGTAAATATCAACATGAAGCAGATTATTATTGTAGATCACGCAGGGAGAACAAAGGGTGAAATATTTAACTGCAGCAGTGTTTGACTATATTCTGCACACTGAGAAAACCTGAAGTCATTTTCAAGGCCCATCATTTCTTACTTTTTTTCAGTCAGGTCAAGTTTCTAAACTTGCTAAATCTCCATTTTCCGGCTCATGAAGAGAAAATTGGATTCTACCAAGTTTCCTATCTACCTACTCCAGACTTTTGATTAAAATGTAAAATGTTTGCACCTGGCTATAAAGCAAGTCATGTTCCTGGGCTGAAGACACTCCAAGGAGGCTAGTCGCTAGGGAGAGTAAGCCAGGCATTGCTACATGATGTCATTATCCAGTGCCCACAGCGACCATTTCCGGGCTGGGCTGGGCTGTGGGCTGCATTTTGCGCCATGGGGTCTCAACATTGTCGGCTGCGATTTTGTGGGCTGTCATTCCAGGATGGTGGCAGGGCCTGTGACTCAGAGGAAGCCAAGTGTTGGTTTGTTGGCACCTGGCCTGTGGTGCCATTTCTTTGTAAATGGCCAGTGCATGTTCCCGGTCAGGGCACATGCCCAGTTTGCAGGCTTGATCCCCAGTGTGATGTGTACAGGAGCAGCCGATCAATAATTCTCTCTCAGCATTGATGTTTCTCTCTCTCCCTCTCTGAAATCAATAAAAAATATATTTTAAAAAAGAAAAGAAACATAATGGAATCACAAAGCCAAAGTTTTTTGATTTCTTTTGACACTAATAAATTAGAAAAATATCTGGCAAGATTGATCATGATAAAAACACAAATAAGTGATATTAAGGATGCCAAGAAATTTATTAACTATAAGTGGTACATATTTTAAAATGGTAAAAGGCTTATGATGGTCAGTTTTATGTGTCAACAGGCTAGGCTTCCATTGCCAGTTATTCAGTCAATCACTAACCTGAGGATTGCTATGAAGGGATTTTATAGATTGTGTTAAAGTCCATAATCAATTGACTTTAAGTAAGTGAGGTTATTCTAGGTAATATGTATGGGCCTGATTCAATCAGCTGAAAGCCCTTAAGAGCAGAACCGAGGCTTCCCTGAGGGAGAAGAAAGTATACATGTGGACAGCAGTTTCAGCTCATGCCTGACCTTCCCAACCTGCCCTTCCTGAATGTCATTGGTTTAGGGTTTTAGACTCATTGTCCATCCTCCACAATTGTGTGTTCATTCCTTGTAATAAATCTCTTAGTATATTTCTTCTACTAGTTCTGTTTCTTTGGTTGAACACTGACTAATTCAAGACTAT
>PVJC01017663.1:0-32242 GCA_004026665.1 Murina feae | reverse complement strand
AATCATGTTACTTAAATTATACATCTTACTCTCCACAGCATCCTCTTTCTAAGCTAGTATAAGTCCCAGGGGGATATGGTCATTTTCTGACAGGAATATCATCAGTTCTATCTACATAACTAGGACAAGGACAGACAAATTACAGCCTTCAGGCCAAGCTGGTCTGCTATTTGTTTTTTGTAAATAAAGTTTAGATATTGTTTATGGCTGTTTTTGCACTGCAAGGACAAAGTGGAATAGCAGTGACCCAGGCAGAGACTGTGGGACCCACAAAGTATAAAATATTTACTATCTGTCCCTTTACAAAAAAGAAAATTGGATGGCCCATTACCAGGGCTTCCTTGAGGAGAAACATTAAACCCCCTGTGGTAGCTCCTCCTCAAAGATTTCTAACCTTCTCGGAAATACTGCTGTCAGAAGGAAAAATCAGGTGCTCCATTTTAAAAGAACTTATCTACTGGCATGTCTAAATAATTGAAATCTTGTATCACGAACATATCTTGCCTTTCTGCCCGTTTTGTAATCTCTTCCAGGAAATAATTTCAGTATCCTCTGTCAGGCTACGGTGCTCAGTGGTCTGCTCTTATTGTGATATTATTTTCTGTCTTTTAAAATCTCCTATCCAAATGCTCTCAGCCATGTATCCTGGTTTGTGGGTTTCCACCTCTTTAAACGCCTTCAGTTTATTTTGTCTTTTTTGTGTGTGTGTGTGTGAATCCTCACCTGAGAATATTTTTCCATTGATTTTTAAAGAGAGTGGAAGGGAAGGGGGAGAAACAGAGAGAAACATTGATGTGAGAGAGACACATTAATTGATTGCCTCCTGCATTTCCCTTGACTGGAATCAAACCTGTGGCTTTTCAGTCCATAGGCTGACACTCTAACCACTGGACAGAACCAAGTAGGCCAAGTTTGCCTTATTTTAAATGCAAGCAGAGCCTGGTAGGAGGTAAAGTCCTTGGCTTTGTTCATTTTCCACCGTCTTGCTCTGCTCCTTGTTGCTTCCGTTATTGGATAGTCTTCCCTGTTCTCATCCAGGTTCCACCCATGGGGCAGGATGGTATTGGGGAGGAGCTGGCGCAAGAGGGTCCTTGCATAAGGAGGTCTCTGAGTATATCAACTAGAGAAGGAAAAAACTAGCTAGGAGAACATCTGCTTTTGCTACCTGGAAAGAAAAGGTAGGGTACACTGTTGAGATGGCTTAAGAGAACATAAACAGGTAGGAGTCAGTAGTCTAAGCATTAAGCAAGGTCCAGAACAAGAGAGATGACCCTGGAAGTTAACACATGCAAACCAGTATTGGATATTGCATTTAGAAGTTGACATGGCTTCTTAAAAATGCTAGATCCTAGCTGTTCTCTGACCCAGTTGTTCCATTCCCATCAGCTCCCACTTTCTGCCTTCTGTTCGCACACCTCCCTTTCCTGCATCCCTCCAAGTATGCACTAGCTGGATTTGTCTCCTCTCAAACAGGAAGCTGGAAGCTTGCTTATTCTTGCCTCTTTTTCATTACCTTCTCTGATTATAAGTGATTAAAATTTATTCTTTTTGTGTACCTCAGTTTTCTTTATCCATGAACCTTTCAAACTGAGAGGAGAAAAGATTAGAGTCAAAAAAAGAATGATGGAAAAAAAGAGTTAATGGATTAATGGCAAAGCCAGTCATTCTGTATTTAACAATAGGCCATTCATTCACAGTACTTATTGTAAGAACCATTAAAGTCATCAACAGGTCATTAGTGCTGACATTGAACCAGCTCATCAAAATCTCACTATTAATAGCTTTAGAAAGGATTTCAGAATGCTCTCCTCAGTCAGGAATTAAAGGTGGAGCAAATGGCTATTGGGGTCCCTTGGTTTTAAGGTACCAAGGGAAGTTTGGGGTCCTTCCCAAAAGGGGGAGGCTAACGTTGTGGAGTTGTGGAGGGCGGTGAATTGAGTTTGCTCATAAAAGAGCTCCTGGTGCCGCTGCCAGGGCAGGACAAAGTGGATGAAATATGACTTGCTGAGCCATGAACATGCTCCTTTTAAGAATGGTGAGAATCTGAAAGGAGCCTTGCTTTGAAGATTCTGTCAGAAAATACCTCAAAAATGACAGCTGTCCTACTTTCTTTTGCAGTCCTTTTATGACATAACAGCTCTCATTTTGTTAGAGCCTTTTCTAACAACATACTCCTAAATTACCCCTAAATTTCTTCTTTGTATGCCTGCTCTATCACAGGCTGCGTAAGAGGGTTTTGCAGAAGCCAAAGTCGTGGATGGGTAAGTCATACAGGAGGCCTTGAACTTAGTTTGTAGTCAGAGACTGGGAGGTGCTGAGCGCTGTGGCTAAGGCGGAGCCAGGCAGAAAAACTGGGGCACGCTAGTCGAAGGCAATGCTGCTGTTTCAGCCATTACACAAAAATGCCCGCTTAGTGTAGGGGTGGGCTTGCTTCAGGTGCACATTAGAGGAAACCTGGATTCTGCCCTTCCTATGTTGTTAAAGCAAAGATTTCTATTTTACTTTGAGGTATTAGGGTGGGTAGTCAGCATTTCTATTATTATCTTCATTTTCCTTGATCATTATCATCTTAAGGAAGGTTTTGTCCCATCTATGGGTGGAAATATTACTTTTATACCCTTGCCCCTAGCTCTGGGAGGAAAGAAAAATAGGGTTCAGATTTCCCATTCTTGGTAGGCTGGGGAGCAGATCTTAATCTCTCCAATACTGAGAAGGAAATTCCACCTTCTTTTCCAAATTCTCCCTGCAAGAGAGTGGCCTTTTCAGTTGTTGACAGGGCAGCTTCCTCTCCTGGCCCCAAAGTTGTCATGGAGGCAGTGTGAAGTTTTTAGGGTGACAGAGAACATCCAGTTGGGCCAAGGTTAAACTGACATCATTTTGGTCATCACTTCCTCTTTTGAACCTGGGCAGTTGAGGTATGGCACTGAAGAGACTCTTAGCCTCAAGCAAAGATGGTGGTCTCCATACACGCCCTTCCCTCAGGAGAGCAGGGCTGTTGGAAAACAAAGCTAGTATATCTTTAACATTCATCATCCCTTGCCCTGGATAGTCTGATTCACTTTTATTACACCTGTCCAAACTCCATTGGGTTTATACTCTCGCTCTTTCTATTTTTTTAATATATTTTATTGATTTTTTACAGAGAGGAAGGGAGAGGGATAGAGAGCTAGAAACATCCATGAGAGAGAGACATCGATTAGCTGCCTCCTGCACACCCACCACTGGGGATGTGCCCGCAACCAAGGTACATGTCTTTGACTGGAATCCAACCTGGGACCCTTCAGTCCGAAGGCCGACGCTCTATCCACTGAGCCAAACCGGTCAGGGCTATACTCTTGCTCTTTAAGGCAAATATGTACTGAATCATTTAGACAACGTGCCATAGAGGTCACTGAACATGGTTGTATTTTGATAATGTCTAATGGGTATACGTTAAGCAATACAGAAGTTCAATGGCACAAAAAGCGCTTCATCTCATTGCAGTCTCATGTCTGATTCTCTGCTCTCACTCCAGTTCTAACATTAGGTAACTTGTTTTTTTTGTGTGAGTATTAGAATCATTTCTTCTTGGAAAAATGTTAATGTGTATGTGATTAAAGTTGAACCAAAACATGTGATTTTTAAATCACTTGCTTTGTTTCTTACACTGTCTAAAAAGTATTTTGAGAATTGCTGAAAGATCAGGTAAATAATGTGTGCTCCAGATTTAGTAGAAACTGCATCTCTATTGGTTGGCTTTTTTATTGTGGTCCAGAGAAGATGATATTGCCTAATTTAAGGGGGAAAGACAAAGAAATAGATTCAGTTTGAAGGGAAAGGAAGAGGGGAAAAAAAGCCACAGTGCTTCTAAGGATCTGGTAGCAGGAATTAGTAAATTCCTAGGGATATACTACTGGAACAAATGATGCTGAATGGTGCTTTGGTTTTTAAAGTCTTCATGATACTCTGCCTAAGATTCAAATTACAGGGAGAGGCACCTTTATGGTCTAGCATGAGCCACCTTGTTTGACAGTCCCTTGGAGAGTTTATCCACTGGGAGACGGGAGGGGCTGTTCCTCAGAACACCACGTGGGTGTTGTTACCACCCACAGGAGAATGGGTGCCTGGCAGGCAAAGCCAACAGATGTCCACTTTAGCATCCCTCTTTAGTCTTCTGTTTATCTCTCTTCCAGATCATTAACTAAGATGTTAAATAAAACTGGACTTACCACGGGTGCCACAGGCTCCCCACCGGGCGTCCCTCTGACTATGTACATTATCTTCGAGAATTGTTCATTTGCCTTCAGTCAGGTTTTAGCTCTGTGACCAGCTTCACACTCTTGCCAGTTTGAATTTCATGTGTAAAGGGCTAAACTTCATGAGCTGCTGTATCAGTTTCCTTTCTGGAGTCAAAATGTATTATTTCATTAATTGTGTGCTCCTCTCTACTAATCTTGTGATCCTACCCCAAATACCAGTTCAGTTTGGAAGATTGCCGCATGGCCCAAACACCAGCTTTTCCTAGTCAGCTTCCATTGTGTGAGTGAGAGTCTGAGCTAGGGCTAGCACAGCACCCTGCTACCTGCCATTCTGGCTAATGAACTGGAGGCACAGTTTCTATTTCAGATGATGTGCTGAACCACTGAGGAAAGACTGAATTAGACTCAGTATGGTTGTATAATCTAAACATGTTTTAGGCTATTCAAATCCAGGGAAAATTGGTAAAGATAACAGCTAATATTTATGGGGCATTTACTATGTGCCAGACAACTTGTGCTTTGCCTATATCATCTCTCTCAAACCTGCATCCTAATAACCCTCCGAAGTAAGTACAATTATCCTCATTTTCCTGATACCCAACCTAAGGCTTAGAGGCAAAATAACTTGTCCAAGATTACACCTTTACTAATATATATTTTATGTATTGTAACTTCTATGCCATGATGCTGCTTATAGGATGGGTAAATGCTTACCCATCCTATCCATCTAGTCACTGATTTTTCAATTCAGCGAATAAGATATATACTGAGTGTTAACTATGGACCAGGCACTGAGGAAGGCACGTGGTGCAGAAGACACAGCTGATTAGACATGTTACCTTCCTGCCATGTGGGAGCTTGCCTTCTAGAAGGTAAGATACGCTGTCTGTGGAAACTCAGTTCATTAAGCACTGCATCCCCTTATGGTCCTGTTCGCAGAGGGTGTGGGCTTTCAACCTGCCTGGCTTCTGTACCATTTACAATCCCTTTTGGAACAGGAACACAGGAGAAACTTAAGTGTTCTAAGTAGTGACATAGAGAGACCAACTTAGAGACAGATGTGCCTTGTGTCTCTAACTCTTCCACCAAGATACTCATAATTGCAGAGGATGGAAACATTGCAGGTTCTGAGAGTGCTGTATAAAGTTCTGCAAGAGTTACTTGCTCATAAGTTTTGTATTTTATACTAAAAATTTGTTTTAAAAATGTCCTTTTCTCAATAATATTCTAATGATAATTTTTAATAAATTCCTAAAAGTAGATACTCTAAAAGGTGGCTCAACCTTATATGCTAGGTTTCTTTGTGCTTTTATAAACCCAGTGTCCTCAGGGATTGGGACATGTCATCAGATTGAGAAGCACGAAAGTCACAGAAGCCACCACAGGTATTTTGAATAGGAAGTGGTTTAATTGCAAGAATTCGAGGCTTTCAAAACCTTTGGAAGGCTGGGGGCAGTGAAGGCCAGGGAAGCCCCATTCAGGAAAAAAAAATAAATAAGTGCAGGGACTGCAGTGAAGCAAAGTGGGTGATTCTCAGGAGATACGTGAGGGGTCTTTTTATCATCCTACGCATCTTTGGAGATAAGCTCTTTAGGGAAGTCTCAGGGTGGAAAGCTGAATTGACTGAAAGGATTTGTAGTGATTCCTCTGTGGGAATGTGATCTTCCTCTGGTGGTAAAGGGAATTAAAAGCACCAGCCAGTTAATCTGCTACATCACTGATCTCATTTATAAGATTGCTTCTGATATGAACACAAAGAAGCTCTTCTATTTATTTTTTTTTAGTTCCTGAATTCCCATCATTCCTCAAAATGGGGAACCTTTTCCCAAGAAGACTCTCTTCTTCAGCTCCCGTTTTCAAGCAAGAGTTTGGCCCAAAGCTTTCTTTGGTTCATTTTGGTGCATCCCTACCTTTCTGTAGATGGACATCACCACTTTTTACTCAAATGAATTACTTTCAGTCTGTATCACACTCTTTTTGTTATTGTTAGGATTGTTATTAAGCCTGTAAGAAAAAAAAAATGGCCTCTACTGGTATCTTTCATGTCCGACAAGGCTATTTATTTTCAGAATATTGTGACCATTCCAAAAGTGTGTATTAGAAAATATTAGTTTATAAAAGGGTGTGAATTTTAGAAAAGTTGTGAGAGAAAAGAAGCGATTGAATTTATAGGGTGTTTTATTATAATAGCTGGGATAGAGCCTCTGAAGAATAGTTTAGCCCAGCCGGTGTGGCTCAGTGGTTGAGTGTGGCTCAGTGTCAACCCATGAACCAGGAGGTTATGGTTCGATTCCCCGTCAGAGCACATGCCTGGGTTTTGGTCTCAATCCCCAGTAGGGGGCATACAGGAGGCAGCCGCTCAATGATCTTTCTCTCTCATCATTGATGTTTCTATCTCTCTTTCCCTCTGCTAAGTACCAATCTTAGACACTTGGGCTCAGGAGATTGAAGATCAGGACATCTAGGTCTACATGTCCGTTTGTCTGAAGATTTGTTTATATGTGTGTCAATATGTTAAAATCAGGGAGATGTTGAGCTTTTGGGTTTTGCTTGTGGAGGGAAATGTCTTAGGCTCATTCTAGGAATTCCCCAGAGTGAAGATTTGAAAGCAGGTGAATCTTTGTTATCAGCTGGAGTTATATGCATATTTGCATAATCCATGGACATAGTTAATAGTGTGGTGAAGGCCTGGGGTGGTGGGGGGAGGAGGGACAGGTGCAGGCTAGAAGGGGTCAATGGAGGAAAAAGGGAATATCTGTAATACTTTCAAAAATAAAGATAAATAAAAAAAATGAAAACACTTCCTAGGAACAACCAAAAATGTCTTTAACTTTCTTCTGTTGAATTGCATAATGATCGAGGCTGTTAGTATGAGAGGTTAATATAATTGATTCGACATCTACATTCATCTAATTTGTTGTGTAAAATTTTGGCATGTGTGGAAAAAAAGTCTTTATTCCTTTTGAGAATAAGTGAAATATTAAGAAAGTGAAATAAATAAAACTAAGTTGGTTGGACAGCTGATAGCTTTGAGTGGGTAGAGAGATTGAGAAGAAATCTGGAGAAAGCAAGCTGACTTTCAAACCACTTGTTCCAAAAAGATACCACAGGAAGGGGGATCTAAGGAACCCTCTGCCAGCTTTACTTTGATAAAGTCAGTCACTTTGGAACTACAAATCCTGTATATAAATGGAGATCCCAACTTTATAATAGGTGGCCTATCAAACCATCCATTACACACGGGCTTTTAGGGGAGGGAGTAAGTGTAACCATTCTTTAAATACATTTCCTTTTCCTTAATCAGCATCTCAAATGTGAAATGAAGAGAAAATGAAAGGGAACTGGGGTTGGTCAGTGTTGATAGCTGTGGTGACATTTTACTCAATATGTTCAGATTTCAGTCCATCAAACTCCTATTAAGGAATAAAGGCATGATATTTATCACTTCATTTAAACTAAGGTTTATGAACTACTTTTTCATATGCGTTCACTTATATCATTGTATTTAATCTTCCCAGCAATTCCTTGATGTATTCCCCTTTTACAGATTAGAAAACTGAGGTCCAGAGGAATTAACATATTTGTCTTTTTAAGTGCACACAAGGAGAAAAGCTATCAAAAGCTAAATCTGACCATGTCTGGTGGCAATACCAGTGCCGCCCTACTTGGTTCCAGTTTCTGGGGACCTGAATTCTATCATTGATATTGCCAGCTGACCACTTTGATGTCTTTATTTGGGAAAATCCACCCAGCATGTTCAGAAAAGCCTGGTGAGGTGACCTAATTTAAAAGAAGATACAAAAAACCTTACCAAAAAATCTGAAATTTTTCTAGCACATAGAATAATAAAATCAGATATTTTCACATGATGGAAGAAATGTTTTTTATCCAATAATTATAGGCTAGTTTTGAATATATATTTATCTGGAATGTTAGTTTCCCATGAATATTCTAGCTTTTTTTTTGCACTTTTGGATTAAAACTCAATCCCCTAAGCATAGCCTGGAACAGGGCTGGGAAATGTCTGGCCCCTGGGCCATATAAAGCCCACAGAATCATTTGGTCTGGCCCTGTCAAGGCAATAGGGGTGAGTAAATGCTTGACCAAATATAGCAGGCTGATTTTTAAGTTGATAATTTTGTATGTCCCGAGGATGACGTTATAAATATCCAAATGGCCCTTGGCAAAATAAAGGTTCCTCACCCCTGGCTTAGAAGATCAATGTTAAGAATCTAATGGCATGTCAGAAAAACTTCCATCAGCCACATTTACCTTGGTCATCCCTGTCTCCTTTTTCTTCTGCATCACTCTATTGTACTATACTGTACAGCTGCTTTTAGCCTCCTGACATTCCTCTCATTAAATTAACTGTCATTTAGTATCTCTTCTCTTTTTAAGTACTGCAACAATTCCCAGCACAGTCAGCCCACTCTATTGGTCACCAGCTCCCTTTGAAATCTTTCCATCATCATCCCATGATGAGCTGTCTACCGGCAGTAGCATCGTAGGGTCTCTTCCAAGAAATAGCCAACGCTGTTCACATACACGGTGGGTTGCTGGGCCTTTGCAAAGGAAGCAGCAGTCTCCATTAGTAGGATCATGGGATTTTTGTTTACAGGGTCTGATTTGGAGCCTTTTAATAATGGGTGTGACTCAGAGGAACATGATGTTCTCAGCCTGGCTGCGTTGATTGGGAAGAGGACCAAGGGGGCCAGGAAAGACCAGGAGACTGAGAGGCTCCAAAATGAGATGGGGCCAGTTTTCAGGCTTGCCCCCAGGGTAGAAGACTGATTTCATCTTCCGTGCTTTTGTGCGCCCCTCTCCCGCTCCCCCATATTCACCTGGCATATAGTTCTGTCTATTCTTTAGTTTCAGCTCAGAAGCTTCCCTGGGAAAGACTTTCTTAACTTTTTTTTTTAAAGGTGTTTTTAATTGATTTTAGAGAGAAAAGGAGAGGGAGAAAGAAATAGAAACGTCAATGATGAGAGAAGACAATTGATTGGCTGCCTCCTGCATACCTTCCCTCCCCCCAGGAATTGAACCATTACCTCTTGGTTCATAGGTTGATGCTCAACCACTGAGCCATGCCGGCCAGGCTCTTTGTCTTTCTTGTGGCACATATTGCTCCATTCTCTGTGTTCCCAGACAGCTTTTGTGGACTATGCACCTTGTATGTAGTAATTACTTGTTTATAGATTTGTGTCTGGCTGAGCTTGGAGCCCCACTGTCATCTGTGCCTTCCTGGAGCATAGTAAAGACTTGATAGATAGTTATCAAATGAGCAGATGGGATTCCCTCCAGTCCTCAACGTTCTCCTACTTGGGCCAGGGTTGTTTGTTGTTGTTGTTTTTGTCTAGGGCACATTTTAGAGCCTGGGATGAAAGTCATAAAATTACACAAGATTCAGGAATATCAAACGAGAGGATGAGTCTTCTCTCTCAGTCCCTTCGGGACAGTTTCAGTTTGGCAAAGACAATAATTTGTGTATGATTTCAAACCTAATGAACTTTCTGATTTAAAGTAAAAGCTAACTTAATATTCTTTATTGCTTCTTGGAATCTGATCTTGGCAAGATTACTGTACAAAATATTGTGAAGTAAGGTTATTCTTGTGGAATTTTGACTGAACGGAATTGAAATGCCAGGGAATCTCATTTTCAAAAAGGTCCCCAGCGTATTGCCCCTCATCGTCAGTCAGTGCACAGGCTTTTAGTTGATGCTTGAAAGCTCTGCCCTTTGGTGAGATATCCCACAAAGTAATCCCATCTCAGGGGAAAACCCTCAAAGACTGTTAAAAAAAATACTTGCAATGTACATGCATTCCCCCAATGCAGTGAGCCAGAGGAAATGTTGATTTCACCTATATGTTAAGAACGAGTCTTCTAATTGCCTAGCGATCAAAGGGATAATGGACACAGCCTTTGCATGACCTTCTTTTCCTGCTCCACCAAACTGGCCTGGATGGAAGTCCCAACTCAGACACCAGCCAACTGGTTGGAAGGTTCAGGTGTCTTGCTCTGAAGAGTGACTGGAGTGAACACTTTGGCAACAACTGGGGGTGGCTCTAGAGCTGTGTTGTTCGATACAGGATGCAGTAGCCACAGGTCATATCTGGCTATTTGCATAAATTAATTAAAGTGAAATGGACCTATCTAATATTTGTTGTAATACTTTAAGCAATAAAACAAAATTAAAAAAGTAAAATGAAATGGAATACAAATTTAGTTTCTTAGTGGCTGAGCTGCATTCCAAGAGCTCTGTGGCTACATGTGTTGGACACTGAGACATAAATTGCCATCATTGCAGAAAAGTCCTCTTGGGTTGTGCTGCTCCAAGGACTTGGAAGCCTCTAATATTGCGTCTGCAAGATGCCCGACTTTTCCAGAATGGCCAGGAGCAGTCCAGGAGGCACAGCTTAAAATAGCAAGGGAGGTGAAGGGTAGTATTGGTTTGCCTGTGGCCAGGGGTTGAGTGATGCCCTTGGGTATAACTAGCAGATTTGAAACATGGCTATTGGAGAGGGAGGAAATGGTGTGATTTAGACTGAAATTGAAATCTAACTAAGTTATTGTGTGACTAATGTGTGCCAGGACCTATGCTGGTTACTTTAACCTTTGCTACTTTATTTCTGTCTCTAGGATAGTGGCTATTTGCCTGCTTTTTACAGATGAGAAAACTGAGACTCAAAGGCATCAAGTACTAGTACAAGGAAAAGGCCACACAGTGGCATGGCCCATATTGGGACCTCGTGCTTCTGAACTTCAGTGCTTCTCTGCTTTAAGGGGAGGGGAGGGAGCAGAGTGCGGGTGGGCAAAGGACAGTGGTTAAAAGAGGAGGAGCTAATTTGAAGAAACCTGGTTGTCTTACCCAGTAGTCCCTTGGAGCCTGGTTAGTGCTCAGCTACCTGCTAGGGGTCTGTTGTCCTGGGCTGACGTGGATTTTTTTTCCATGGGAAGCGAAATGAATCGAATGAAGATCTGCTGAATGTGGATTTGAAGATTAAAATATAATAACACTAATGATAATAATTATTGCGTAGTAGGTACTGTAATTATGCCAGATATTTTTCTAAGCATTTTGTATAATTTAACTGATTTAGTCTCCCTAACCTATGAGGTAGATGCTGTTTATTACCTCATTTTATAGATGAAGAAACGGAAGTGTGGAGAGATAAAGGAAATTGTCCAACATCAGACAGTGAGGAAGTGGCACCTTAGAAATCATTACGTCCACTTGTGGCCGACTCAGATGGCCTTGGGGCCCGGCAGGGATAGACATGCCCCGAGTGACAGAATGTAATGCTGTAGGGACAGTGCTAAGTTGGAGTGTATGTTCAGACTAGTGTTTCAGATTCACATTACACAGCAATAGCAGCACCTCTGTGGGGCCCAGCCAGCACTCCCCTGCAGGTGGCATACTGCAGACAGGCAGAGGGTTTGCAACTGTTCGTTTGTCTCACTTCGAAGCAGAGGCCTAAAGGGACGCAATGTGCCTCTTGGAATAAGGGTAGCACCAGCTATTCAGTACCTTTGTAAACCCTCCCCTGCCTCTGCAGTTCTCACCCCTTCCTGGGACAGCTGGTTCTGAAAGGGGACACAGCTTAGAAGTCTCTGAGGCAGTCTGAACACCGTCTCCTGTCCTCCATTTTGTGTGTGTCTCGGGTGGTATGGAGTAAGGTTGCCATGAGAAGGGCATCGAGGGTGTTGACTGGGAGAATCTAGTCTTTAAAACCATGTCTTCATGCTGGTTTCTTCCTGTGCTTAAGTGAGACATTTGTTTTAGAAAAGAAAAGAATATGTGGTAAACGGGGCTCCCTCAGGACTATAGCGGGGATCCTCTGACCAGGCCGCGGGCTCTGGGCATTGAGTTGTACTCTTTTTACATGGGCTCTTAGACACCCACTGCCACTGTTGCTCTCAGCTCCAGTGGAAAAGGCTGGTGTGGAGGGTTGTCATTTCTTTCTGATGGGAGGATTGAGGAGCGAGGTGAGTATCAAACCCACCGAGGCATAAGGCTTCAATTCAGCCGAGAGGAGCGGAAGCCTGCCTGCATCCTCTCTGAGCAGAGGCCAGGAGGAGGGACCGAGGAGAGGTGGGCAGCAGACCATGTGGGTTGTGGTACATTCCTGCCCGCTAAGTGGCTCTTGCCCCGGCTTTGCATACAGGGCTGTTTTCCTCTCTGATTGTCTGCCCCGCACCACCAGGCATTTATAATGCCCATCCTGACCCTTTTTCTCTTCTGCCTTTTGCTTCCCCATCTTGGGAGACACCCAAACTGACGCTTAGATTGCACTTTACAAAATGTACATGCATTGATTCCTCCCAAATAAATCTGGGAAGGATATTATAGTCAGCATATTTCACAGATGAGGAAACAGAAACTCCTAGATATGACATCATGTAGCAAAAATTAATTTGAACCCAGTACCCCCAAATCTTAAGGCCATGCTCCTTCTACCCTGTAGTCACCTTCACTCTTGTGGAGGGCATTGTGAATTCAGGCAGATCCGGGCTACCCTAATTTGGCCACGTCCTCATCCTGTGCCCACAAGTTCGTAGTCTGAGCAGGCGGCTCAGGCAAGCCTGTTCCTCTCAGAGACCTGCTGTACTTTCTGAAACCTGAAAGATGGTTTCCTGCCAGTCATATTAATTACTAGTACACAGCTTCAATAGGAATATTAATTCCTACACACCATTTCCTGTATATGCTAAACACATGAAAAGTAACTCACTGCCTCTCTCACTTCATGTACAACTCATTTCCTCCTTTCTTCTTCATAGATCACTCATTTCTCCTTTCTGATTATATCCCTCTCCTTCGTTTTTCTCTTTCTCCCGTGTCTCTGTGAGTGGCAAGAGACCCCAGGTGGTTATTATTCGCCACAGGCAGTTGTTAAATTGCATCCAGAGTGAACGTCAGCCTGTGATGGAAGAGCTGCAGCATCAGCTCCATGCTCATGACACCCATGCTGCCCATGAGCCATCCACGGCAGGTGCCCTCCCCGGTCAGGTGCAGTTGCTAAAGGGAGAGGTGGGCAGCAGACCATGTGGGTTGTGGTACATTCCTGCCCCCTTAGTGGCCCTTGCCCCAGCCTTGCATGCAGGGCTGTTTTCCTCTCTGCCTGTCTGCCCTGCACCACACGTCATGGCCGAGCTTCCCCTCCCTGCCAACATGGGCAGTTAAGTCTGCTACTTTCTAGCTACAAGCTTCCTTCATGAGGAGATGGAAGGAAACAGAGAAGGAGGAGAATGAAGGAGCCTGAAGTGAACAGGTACTTGAATACCTTCCTCGGTGTGTCTGCAGCTCTCCTGGGAGGGAGAGACCACAGCGATGACCCCACCATCCCGTGGGCAATCTCTGCCACCCTCCTGTCGTTGTGTGTGCGCCCTTGGGTGGAGGTGGGGAATGAGGAGCCTCAGGCCCAGACTCAGAATCCTGACAAAGGGAAAGAGAAGAGGTCATTTTTTTTTCAATGCAGGAAGGCAAGGGATCCTCCAGGAAGCAGGAGGTAGGATTTTGACTTATTGTCTGAAGTGAGCAAGTAGCCAAGGAGAACTGTGTAAAAAATAATAAATATTGACATGAACTCCACAAAGGTTGTGGGTCATGATGTTCCTGTTTCCCACGCTGTGAGGTCAGGGCAGACAACGAATTCACCTCCCAGGCTGAGGTCCCCCTGCAGCTCAATTCTCGGGGTTCTCCTTCTTTCCCCTCCAATGTCTACTGGAGAATCTGATCCTTTCTTAAGGCCCCCTTGAAGCTGGGTCACCTATGTGATTCTCCATTCATTCTTTTATTCAAAACTATCATTTTATTTTGGCTCATTGTCTCTTAAAATTTTTTCTAATAAATCCTGTGCTAAATGCTAAAGATAGAAAAAGGAATGAGACACAGCTGTTTTCTGGAGTTGTTCCTGGTCTAGTTGAGGAAACAAGACTCAACACGGTACCATGTATCATAGCAGTGTCACAATTTAGTTTTCATCCTTATGCCTAATACCAAGGCATTCGAATGGCATTGACTCTTGTAAACACTCTGAAAGAAATTCGAGGTGTTTATTTGTGTGTCTTGTCAGCTTTATAAGACTCTAAGCTCTTTCAGGGAGGGCACACAATATAATTTATCGATCTATAGGGGCTTAGGGAAGTGCAGGGCAGGTTGGAAATGCCTGTTGGGTAAAGGGGATGCTTATACAGGCTAGACAAGGAGACAAGAGAAGTATTAGTTAAGGCATGGAGATGTCAGAGTACACAACAAATCTGGGAAGCTTCAAGTAAGGGGTGATGGGTGAGGAGTGGATGGGTTCCTGGAGGGTCATGCTGTGAGAAGGAAGTGAAAATCTATGGAAGATGCAAATCACTAAGATCATTTTCTGTCATGCTAAGAGATTACTTCCAGCTACATCCTGAGAGCTATGGGGACTCCACTGAAGAATCCTGAAACAGAGGAGTGACACAGTGAGGTGTACATTTTACAGAAAAACTTCCATGGGAATGAGCGTGCAGAAGCGTTGCTCAGAACGGTGTGAAAACTGGTCGAGCTCATTGAGAGGCCTTCCCAGTGCTCCCAGACACAGAACACGAAAGTGCGAGCCAGAGCAGTAGCCAGAGATGAGGTTGAGGGAGAACTTGGGTAAAGGGACTAGCTGTGGGCAGAGAGAAGGAGGAGAAGAGACTGCATTTGCTAGAATAATTGTGTCCACACGTTTTTCCCATTTTATCCAATTCAATTTTCATCCTTGCACCTAATACCAAGCCATTATAATGGCATTGACTCTTGTAAACACTCTCTGGAAGAAATTCGAGGTGTTTATTTGTGTGTCCTGTCAGCTTTATAAGACTCCAAGATCTTCCAGGAGGGCACACCATGTAATTTATCCATCTGTTATGTGCAGCAGTCAGCACACCAGGGATGCTTAATAAGTATTTAATAATAATAAGATCTGAGCCCTGGGAGCATTCTTATATTTGTCAGTGAAGGAATAAGTATGTTTGGAAGCCGTTTGTGTAAGTTTAACTTTTATAAGAAAAAAGAATCTCCTATTTGAACTGCTGAACATATTAAAGCCCATTCCTGAAATATAATATAAAATGGCACCTGCTCTTGGTTTTTCTAGGTAAATATTTTAGTTGGATTCATTGCAGATTGTTTCTTAAAGTATAGGAGGTGGTTTTCTTTGTTGCTCAGTAAACTCTGATGGCCAATCAACGTGTCTTTAGAAACAGAGCTTTTTACAAAGATAGTTGATATTTTCTAATTCAGGTACCTTTTACTCTTTTTGGATATTTATATAAATCAGAATAGCCACCATCAGTTTGTCTCTCATTTGCAACATCCTTCATACTCACTTCCTTGTCACATTTACCTTTATTACTCCTGGGTATTCCGCCACACCTCACGACCCTCTTCTTCTTCTTTTTCTTCCCGAGTCTTTCTAGTCTCCATCCCAATTTAATGACCAGGAAGGTGTCAGCCAGCAGGCTGCTGCATACAATGTATTTTTTCATTGCGTCACTGCTGGGCACCTGATTGTGCTGAGCCCCTGTCTGTTATGATGTATCCAATTCCTATCTTTTCCCAATACTTGTTTTAAAAAATATATTTTTATTGATTTCAGGAGGAAGGGAGAGTTAGAGAGAGCTGGAAACGTCAATGATGAGAGTCATTGATCAGTTGCCTCCTGCACACCCTTCACTGGGGGATCAAGCCTGGAACCTGGGCCTGTGCCCTGACCGTGATCTCCTGGTTCATAGGTTGACACTCAGCCGCTGAGCCATGCTGGTCAGGCTCCCCAAGACTTTGATAAGCTTGATCAGAAAGTTTTACTGGATTTAAGAACAAAGGCTCAATTTTTCCTGCTCTCTCCTATATCTGGGCACCATATCTCTAGGATATACAACATATCCAGTGTGTAACACATAAACCTGAGGTTATTATTACTAAGCATTGCCATATGAACAATGTGCTTTGACCTCTATGTATTGAATCCAGGTAGTCCTTATCAAAAATAAGTGCTCATGAGTGTGCAGTGTTCATTTTTATGTACGTGGGTTTTCTCATAGCCAATCCACGGTTTTCATATGGACTTCTACAACTACCAGAAACTGTAAGTCATGTTTATATGAAGCATTATTTACCATGGCCTGCCTGTGCCATGGCATTTGGAGCTCCAATGTTTATTTTTAAAATATATTTTTATTGATTTCAGAGAGGAAGGGAGAGGGCGAGAGAAATAGAAACATCAATTATGAGAGGGAGCCATTGATCAGCTGCCTCCTGCACATTCCACACTGGGGACCAAGCCCACAACTTGGGCATGTGCCTTTGGCAGGAATTGAACCCAGGACCCATTAGTCCACAGGCTGATGCTCTATCCACTGAGCCAAACCGGCCAGGGCTGGAGCTCCAACATTTTGCCTTTTGTGCTACCCGAGGATCAGTGCTTGGAAGAGGGAAGGAGAGAAGGCCCTGGTGCCCATGCCTGTTTGTCAGCACTGTGTGCACACGATCCCAGTGCTCCTCATCCTGATCACTCCCACTACTTGCCAAGTGTTCCTGACTCCATACAAGTGGCCCTTCTCCTTCAAAGTGGTGTGCTTTGTGTTGCTTACTTATCAGACCACTCTTAATGCACTTTCTTCAATTCCAGGCAACCACTGAATACCCTGGGGTGAATTTTATGAGAAGTCTCATGTAAGAGGTTGTGACTTAATACCAGTCATATTAAAAACTATAGAAGGAAGTGGGGATTTTTAATGTGTAGGAGAGAAGGTGAGGAGGGCAGGACATGACAGTTTTCTTTTTCTTGGTGATGATTTTATTTATGCATTTGATATGTTGTCATATGGCAGACGGTTAAAGTTGATTTATATTTCTCCAGGGACAGAACTAAGTACAAGGTAAAGAAAGCCAGATTTCAGTTCATTGTATGGAAGGATGTTGAGGGTGATAGTTAAGAATTTTTGCATTGGATATATTCATAGGAGCACAATTTACAATAGTTAAGATTTGGAAACAGCCTAAGTGCCCATCAGCAAATGAGTGGATTAAAAACCTGTGATACATCTACACATTGTAATACTACACTGCTATAAAAAAGAACTTTTACCATTTGCAACAGCATGGATGGAACTGGAGAGCATTAAGCCAGTCAGAGAAAGATAAGTATCACATGATCTCACTTATATGTGGGATATAATGATCAACATAAACTGATGAACAGAAAGATCCAGAGACAAGGGGCAAGGGAGTAGGGGTTAGAGATCAACCAAAGGATTTGTATGCATGCATATTAGCATAACCAATGGACACAGACACTGGGGCAGTGGGGCCTTGCCCTCAGGGGTAGGAGTGGACGAGGAGGGGGGTCAGTCGGGAAAAGGGAGACATATGTAATACTTCAAACAATAAAAAAAAGAATTTTTGTATTGAAATCAAACTTCTTCAGTTGAAATCCACCACCTGCCAGTTACTAGCCATAGCAATTTGGGTAAAAAGTATAACCTTTCTAATCCTTAGTTTCTTCATCTGTAAGATGGGAGTAATATTCATCTCTACCTCATAAATTGCTTTGGTTCTGCCAGTGAATGCTTGATAATGCTGGCAAGTATTGACAGTCTCGACTGCCTCAAGACAGTATGTGGGTATAATCAACGGTTTCCAGCATTTCCTGTTACAATTGAGCATTAAAACTTGCTTTTTCAGATTTGGAATTCTTTGGAATATTTGTGTGTTTTTCTTATTTTTCCCTTGGCTGAGGAGGGTTGGTGGAGAACTGGGAAGGTTTAGTTTCCAGAACAATTTAAATGGAATAGATATCCCTGTGATATTTAGGAAAAGGAAATTAAACAGAATCATAAATTCAAAATAACTGGAATATGAGATAAGATGAGTTAGAATGCCTGGTGAAAATTTAAATAGGATTTAAAAAAAAAGAAGTTTTAGGATTTTTAAATGCCATTCACATTTCCAATGCAGACATTCATAGGCAGTAATAAGTAAAATGCCATTCATGCACACAGTTTTAAAGAAAAGTAATAATGAACAACATAAACCAATGAACAAAAACTGATTTAGAGACAGAGAAGCATCAATCCAGATGCTCAAAACTCAGAGGGAAGGTAGGGGAGGGAGGGGGTGAGGGGAAGAGATCCACCGAAGGACTTGTATGCATACATATAAGCATAAGCGATGGATGCAGACAACAGGGGGTGAGGGTGAGGGCAGGAGTGGGGGGATGAGAGGACATTGGGGGGATAAGATCACATTTGTAATATCTTAATCAATAAAGGGAAAATTGATTAAAAGATAAAGAAAAGGAATAATTATTTAATCTTGAATTTTAAGAAATATTGAAATGATAAACTATCATTTAAAACTGTTTGAGTCCATGTTTATCCTCTTGAAAATGAGGTTTAACACACAATAAGTGAACAAATCTGAATGAGGTATACAGCTTAGTGAATTTTTACATATGTATACACCCACACAACCACCACACAGATAAAGATATAAAGCATTTTCAACAAGCCAGAGAGTTCCCTCATGTCCCCTTCTAGTCCCACCCTGTTGTAATGTAACCACTATTCAGAATTCTGTCAACTTTAGATAAATTTTGCTTAACATCTTGTCTGTGAGATTCTTTTGTTTTGTTGGATGTAACTAGTGTATGCAAAAAGCTTCGCATTTTAAAATGGTTTTCCATGTTACAATAAATCTTTGGAAGAAATGTGAAGCTGGAAGAAGTCTTACTCAGCTTTATGTCCGTGTGCTTTGATTTATAAATGAAGCATCTGACACTAAAATATATTAACTTATTAACTTGCAAAGTTAACTAATGGCCAAGTACCATGAACTGCAATATCTTTGTGGAGACAGATCTATTGAAAACATTATTCTCAGTAAGAGCCATAAACATAGTGTCTGAATTATACATACAAAATGTAAATTATTTAAAATTATAAATTACTGAATACAAATTAATCCTATTCATTATTGGACTGGCTTCTTAGGTTGTATTTGACAATGACATTTTTCAAACAGTTTATTTTGATTGTCCGGATAAGGAAATTATTGCCATCATGTCAATTTATACAAGTCATAAAGCCCTATGTATAACCAAATGAAATTGATTTTGCCAGACTAAATCTTTTTTAAATGTGCTTTTATTGATTTTTAGATTTTTAGAGAGAGACGAAGGGAGGTATAGCATTAGAAACATCAATGAGAAACATCATTAATTGGCTGACTCACAAATAAGTAGAAAACCTTAATATTATGATAACCTTTAATATATTTAATTGGTAGTTAAAGAAATTATTAGAGAAAATGCCAGGCTTAGATGGCTTCATTGGCAATTTTGTCAACACTTAAGGGTAGTAAAATTTCACTCTAGAGAATATAAAAAGAGATGACAATTTTGTGTGTGATCATATAAAGTTCTCACTTATGTAAACTGCTAATATTGAGAATTAAGTAATTGAGGTTATACTATTGAACCATCTTTCTTTTCTGGGAAAATGCATGGTCATAATACAGAAGTGATAACAAAGATGGTTGGATTTAATTTTCTATTATATATGTAACTAGAGGCCCAGTGCATGGATTCATGTACTGGTGAGGGTCCCTCTGCCTGACCTGCTGCTCCCTCTTGCAGTCGGGACCCCTTGGGGGATGTTGGACTGCTGCTTTTGGCCCTGCAGGGATCAGGTGGTGGAGGCAGGAGAGGCTTAGTCCACTGCAGCTGCGCTCCTTAGTCATGAGCCCATGGTCTGGCACCTGTTGGTCAGCTGAGCGGCACTCCTGCTGTGGGAGCACACTAACCACCAGGGGGCAGCTCCTGTGTTGGTGGTCAGTGTGCATCATAGTGACTGGTCAAACTGTTGATGGGTTGAATGGTTGACCTGTCGCTTAGTGTTTTATATATATAGACAGAGGGGATATATGTATATACATCCCCTATAAATCCCACATGTAGGTAAAGATCTTGAAGAACTTCATGCATTATTGTACCAGGTTCTTGGATGAGATTTGACATAACAAAATAGCTCCAAATTGGAATCAACTCAAAGGTCTTATCTGCATTCTAATGGAGATAAGTAATAGAAGTATATTCATATTCAGTAAATAACAATTAGGGTCAATGTTTCACAACTGCACACAACAATGTGGCTAAGTCTCCCAACTCTGATAGAGCAAAAGAAGCAAAATATGAAATGATACATATGTTATTCTATTTAAGTAATGATATAAAATGAACAAATAAACCATACTACTTAGGGATTGTCATTAAGTGAAAATTATAAGGAAAAGGAAGAATATGATTGTTATAATATTGTTTCCTTCATTGATTAGGGAGAAGTTTAACAAAGGAAGGGCACCCAGGGGCCTTTTGGGGTAGTTATAATATGCATGATAGATATACGAATTTTTGATCTGTGTGATGGTTATAGGAGGTGTTTGCTCTAGCATTATTTGGAATAGTGTACATAAACATTCTGTGAACTTTTTGTATGTGTATTCCATAATAATAAAGAAATTCCTAAGTTGTTAGTATTTTTAGTGTATTTGAAAATAAATAGTGAAATGATATTTAAGAGTGGTATGAATTGATTCAACAAACAGAGACAGGGAAAGATCATTCTGGGTTTGGAACACCATGAAGTCAGCATGAAAGTGGGGAGACATGCCTGTTTGAGTCCCATCAGTAGTACCTGCATTCTTTAGAAGTTCAGGAATTGGAGGAAAGTAAGGCAATTGTATAGGTTAGGGATATATCATGTGAGATCTTTCTAGATTCAGAACTGTTTTGAAATTATTCTTCAATTTAAAAAAAGAAACCTCTTTGCAGATGCATCATTTTCTACAAAGAACATCTGTGAATTTCTTGAAAGAAAGCATATGATGATAGTTGTATCCCATTACCATCAGACAGAATAAAAGTTTTTAGTATCTTAAAATGCTATTCTTTTACACCACCTAACAGGAAGTGGTAATTGGCAGTGTCCCTATTTGAGTTATTTAATTAAACATGAATTATTTAGACATAGAAAAAGAATCATATCAAATACTTATAGATTTCTAACGGTGTATATGAAACTTTTAACCACTATGCTATGTTGCCTAGCAAAGTGGCTTGGAGCAAAAGAATTTACCCCTGCCCATTTTCATTTGGATTGAACATGGCTTACATAAGGCCTCATTGTCCTGTGACTAAGTGCTCTTCAACTTGGCATTGATCCACTTAGTTCTGTGAGGTCATAGTGTCTTGTCTTATTTCTTCTGAACATTATTCACGCTTTTTTCTTTCTTTCTTTTTTTTCCTTTTTTTTTTTAGGGCTATTTATCCATTTTAAAGAAGCTACTATTTTATTTATATTATTTTATCATTATTATTATTATTATTTTTACTTTGAAAGAGTTAGGGGCCCTGCATAAGTTAGTCAAACATCAATTTAATTAATATGGTCTTGATTCCAGCATCCAAATCTTGATTCCAGCATCCAAATCTTGATTCCAGCATCCAAATCTTGATTCCAGCATCTAAATCTTGATACATACTTTAGGTGAGTCAGACAATGTTGGTTCTAAATTTTTCTCTGCCATATAAGTGAATTTAACCTGAGGCAAATTATTGACTTCTCTGAATTTTAAGTTTTCTCATCTATAAAATGAAGAAAAATAATTCTTACATAAGCCTGGTACAGTATTTCACAAAACATAAATTATCAGTAAGTGTGGTAGTAGTAATAAGTGGTACTAATAGTGGCTGCTATTGTTTGCATCAGGGAATATGCCAGGAAATGCAAGGGGCAGTTAAGTAAGGACTCTTGTTGTGCTCCGTGTGCTGACTCCTCCTCACCTGCAGCAAACAGGATGACCTGGCCACATTGTGACTACAAAATGACAACAAAGAGAAGTTCTCTGTGGTTAAAAGTACCAGCCTAGGAATCAGACAGCTTTGTTTCAAATCCTTACTCTGCCTTTTATTAGCTGTGCAACTTTTGGCTAGTTAACCTAACCTATCTCTAAAATGCTTTGATTATTAAATGAATATCATATGCATACATGACACATCATAGTGGCTGGCATATAATTAATTATTCAATAAATGTTTATTATTTTCCCTGAAAATAGTTCTATTAATCAAGAATATAAGGACCTAGGAATAATAACCTGGAAAATCCCTGTTTCATATCTGACCTTGAGGGATGGGTCCCATTTGCAGCCTGTGGATTTGGTTATCTCAGAAAGGAGATAAGAGTAACATAAGTAACATCCTATACAATTAAAGCATAATATGCAAATAGACTGAATGGCTGAACAGCTGAACAACCATCGAGATGACCATCTGGGACTATGCTATGACACCCACTGGCGCCAGGCCGGCCAAGGCAGGTGTGATGCGATTGGTCAGGGGTCCAGCCATCACCCCATGATTGCCCTGCAGAGGGAGGCTCAGGCCACTGACCACAGGCTGCATTGGGTGGGTGGGTCCTCCCTCTGCGAGGAAAACCCGGGTCCCAGGTGGCCAGAGGGTAGCCTGGGTTCCGGGTGCTAGAGGGAAGCCGGTATCAGCATCTGGGGGAAGGAAGGTCTACTCTTGTATGAATTTTGTGCATTGGGCCTCTAGTCTGTGTATTCTTATTGTCTTTATTTCATTCTCATCTCTCTTTTCTCCTTATTAAAAACAAGCCTTGTTGGCAGAGCCAGTGCTAGTTTAAGGTACCTCTTTGTTTATTATGAAGAGGATAGCAGTGAAAGGTGGAAGGTAGAATGGACAATAAAGATAAGTTATATTGTGATAAAAGCACACAATGTGAAATTTATCATCTTCATCATTTTTAAGTTTGTGCTACAGTTGTGTTAACCATATGACAGTATGCAACAGATCTCTACAACTTTTCTTGTAAATGAAACTATACCCATTAAACGACTCTCCTTTCTTCACATCCCTCAACCCATGGCAACTACCATTCTGTTTTCTGTTTCTAAGAGTCTCATTACTTTAGATACCTCATATAAGTGGAATCATGCAATATTTATCTTTTTTCAACTGGCTTATTGTCCTTAACATTCATCTATAATGTCCTCAAGGTTCATCCATATTGTAGTATATGATAGGACTAGAGGCCCAGTGCACAAAATTCTTCACTGGTAGGATCCTTAGTGGCTGCTGGCTGCCTGCTGGGGCCTCCCTCCTTCCCCCAGCTGCCTGCCGATGCCACTGCCTGTGATGCCACCATCACCAGCCAGGGCCTTCCTCCCTTCACCTGGCTAACTCTGCCCCCTGGTCGAACTCCCAGATGAACTCCTGGTTGAGGGGACAATCCTATATAATAAACAGACAATACTACCCTTTTTTTATATAGAATTTTCTTAGTTTGGTAGGTCTATTTTTAATTTTTTGAGGAACTTATGTACTGTTTTCATAAGGGCTATACCATGTTACATTCTTACCAGAAGTGCTTAGCAGTGCATAAGGGTCCTAATTTCTCTACATGTTTGCCAACACTACTTCTATTCTATCTATCTGTCTATCTATCTATCTATCTATCTATCTATCAATCAATCATCTATCTATCCATCCCTTAATTTTTATAATGGCTATCCCAGTGGGTCTGAGGTAATATCTCATAGATTTGACTGTATTTCCCTGATGATTAATGAAGTTGAGCATTTTTTCTTATGCTGTTGGTCATTTTTATATCTTCTTTGGAGAAGTATCTATTGAAGCTCTTTCTCCATTCTTTGGGTTATTTTTTTGGTTTTGTTTTTAAGTTCAAGAGATTCTACTTATTCACCCTTTTATGATATATACTAGAGGCCTGGTGCACGGATTCATACACTGGGGAGGGGGGTCCCTCAGCCTGGCCTGTGGAGATCAGGCTGAAACCAGCTCTCCAACATCCTCAGAAGGGGTTCCAGATTGTGAAAGGGTGCAGGCCAGGCTGAGGGACCCCACCAGTACATGATCAGGGCCTGGGAGGGATCGCAAGAGGAATCCAGGGCATGTCCGCCCTGTCTCACCCAGTTCCGATCTGCCAGACCCCAGCAGCAAGCTAACCTACTGGTCAGAGCATCTATCCCCTGGTAGTCAGTGCATGTCATAGTGACTGGTCGAACAAAATGCTGGGCACTTAGCATATTAGGCTTTTATTAAATAGGATTAGTAAATATTTTCCCCATGTCATAGGTTGCTTTTCATTTTGTTGATTATTTCCTTTGTTGCACTGAAGTTTGTTTCATGTAATCTCATTTACTCTTTTTTTAAATTTTTATTGTTTAGATTATTACAGTTGTTCCTCTTTTTTCCCCCATAGCTCCCTTCCTCCAAGTTCCCATCCCACCTTCTGTCCTTGGCCCCCCACTGTCCTCATCCATAGATGTACGATTATTGTCCATTCTTTTCATGTACCCCCCAACCTCCTTAACCCCCCAAAATTGTCAGTCCACTCCCTTTCTATGCCTCTGATTCTATTCTATTCACCAGTTTATTCTGTTCACCAGATTTTTTATTCACTTGATTCTTAGGTTCACTTGTTGATAGATATGTATTTGTTGTTCATAATTTTTACTTTCCTTTTTCTTCTTCCTCTTCTCAAAGGATACCTTTCAGCATTTCATATAATACTGGTTGGGTAGTGATGAACTTCTTTAGCTTTTTCTTGTCCGTGAAGCTCTTTGTCTGACCTTCAATTCTGAACGATAGCTTTGCTGGGTAAAGTAATTTTGGCTGTAGGTTCTTGCTATTCATCACTTTGAATATTTCTTGCCACTCCCTTCCAGCCTGCAAAGTCTCTGTTGAGAAATCAGCTGACAGTCGTATGGGTTCCCCCTTGTAGGTAACTAACTGCTTTTCTCTTTCAGTTTTTAAGATTCTCTCCTTGTCTTTTGCTCTTGGCATTTTAATTATGATGTGTCTTGGTGTGGTCCTCCTTAGGTTCCTTTTGTTTGGGATTCTCTGCACTTCCTGGACTTGGAAGTCTATTTCTTTCATCAAGTAGGGGAAGTTTTCTGTCATTATTTCTTCAAATAGGCTTTCAATATCTTGCTTTTTCTCTTCTTCTGGCACCCCTATAATTCTGATGTTTGTGCGCTTGAAGTTGTCCCAGAGATTCCTTACACTACCTTCATACTTTTTGATTCTTTTTTTCTTTTCTTTTTTCTTTTGGCTTTCCCGGCTGGGTGGGTTTTGCTTCCCCATATTTCATATCTTTGACTTGATTCTTGTGATCCTCTCGTCTGCTGTTGGATCTTTGTATATTATTCTTTATTTCTGTCAGTGTATGCTTAATTTCTAGTTGGTCCTTTTTCATATCCTTGAGGATCTCATTAGATTCATTGAGGGTCTCACTAAATTTATCAGCAGTCTCTAGAAAATTCTTGAAAAACCTAATAACCGTGGTTTTGAACTCTATATCCTGTCGTTTTCTTTCCTCCATTTCTGTCATTTGTGACCTGTTTCTTTGTCTCCGCATTTTGGCTGCTTCCCTTTCTGAGTTAGGTGATCACTGAGAGGAATTAACCTCTAAGTCACTTGTTTATGAGAGTCAGCTGTGTCTACAGTGGGAGAACTTCTGTGCTGGAGACACCCTTATGGGGCAAGAGTTGTTTCAGTTGGGCTTTTGTGCTCACTGCGTCTGCCCCGAGTGTGTTCCTTATGGATCTGAGTTTTATTTAGAATGGTCCACTCTGGCCACTGGGTGAGGCTGGCTCTTCTATCTTTAAGGAGGTGTTGATTTAGCCTTTGCCTTAGGCTACTCAGCCTTTTATATGCAAAAGCCTCTGACGCAGCTTGGGAGGGGTGGGGCCTTGGGGAGTCTGCAGGGCGGAGCAAATAGCTATGGCCGAGTCTCAGCCCTGTGCTAAGAGACGCTGGGTCTCTGTGTCCCACGGTATTTGCTGCAAGCAACGCTGAGAGAAACCTGCTTTGGATTTCCTCCCAGTGCCAGTCAGTCCCCCTTCTCTGGGTGTGCGTCTGGGTCCCAGAAACTCGCCTGGAACTGGAGTTCAGAGCCACCAGGGGAGCTTGTGGTTCCCTCCGGTTTGAAAAAGAACAGCGTCCTCCAGTCCTCCGGTGCCAGCCCTCTCCCCGAGCCTCGTGCGCGCCTCCATACCTCTGTACTTTACTTCCACCACTCCTCTGAATCTCAGTCTCTTTCTAGTTGTAGAATTTTCACTCAGCCAGCCTTCCTGTGGGTGTCGGTGATGTCTGTGTTTTCTTTTCATGGTTATTTTGAAATAGTTGTGCACGGCTTCATTTACGGTGTTTACCTATGCCACCATCTTGCTGTCTCTCATTTACTCTTTATTGACTATACTATTGGTGTCATATCCAAGAAATCATTGCTAAATGTAACAATGTAAAGCTTTCTACCTACCATATTTTCCAGTGTATAAGACGACTTTTTAACCCAGGAAAATCTCAAAAGTCGGGGGTCGTCTTATATGCTGGGTGTCATCTTTCGGCGGGTGCTGAAACCTCCAAGCCGGACTGGAAAATCTGCGGTTGCAATATGGTTGGGGGAGCTCAAAAATGGCTGCACTCCATTCATTTCAATGGAGCCAGATGGAGTCCCAAGTGTCTCTGGTCGGCTCCTTTTTGTGCCACATAGGGTCTCCATCCGGACTTTTTAACCCAGGAAAATCTTCTCAAAAGTTGGGGGTCATCTTATATGCCAGAAAATATGGTATTTTTTAAAAAAATAAGAGTTTTATGGTTTCAGGTCTTGTATTTAGGTCTTTAATCATTTTGAGTTAATTTTTGTAGATGGTATAAGGTAAGGGTATAACGTAATTCTTTTGCATGTGAATATTTAGTTTCCCCAGTATTTGTTGAAGAGACTATCCTTTCTTCATATGTAGTGTTGGCACCCTTGTCTGAGGTCATTTGGCCATCTATGTGAGGGTTTATATCTATGGTCTCTATCCTGTTTTTTTGTATCTATATGTCTTTCTTTATGCCGGTGGCATACTGTTTTGTTTACTACAGCTGTGTAATGTGTTTCAAAATTATTAATTATGAGGGCTGCAGCTTTTATTTCTTCCCCTCAAGATTGTTTTGGCTATTTAGAGTCATTTGAAATTCCACATGAATTTTAGGATGGTTTTCCTATTTCTACAAAAAACAAACAACACCACTGGGATTCTGATAGGGATTGCATTAAATTTGTGGATTGCTTTGGATAGTATGGATAATTTAACAATATTAAATCTTCCAACCCATGAACACGGATGTCTTTCCATTTACTTGTTTAATTTCTTTTATCAATATTTTGTAGTTTTCAGTGTATAGGTCGTTTTGCCTCCTTGGTTGTTTATTCCCTAGTATTTTAATATTTTTGATGCTAATATAAATGGAATTGTTTTCTTGATTTTCTTTTTCAGATTATTCATTGTTAGTATACAGAAAATGATTGTTTTGTGTGTGTGTTGAGTTTGTATCCTGAAACTGCTTAATTCACTTACTAGTTGTAATAGTTTTTTTCTATGGAATCTTTAGGATTTTCTATTTATAAAATCATGTTATCTGTGAACATAAATAATTTTACTTCCTTTTCCCCAAATTTGGATGTCTTTTATTTACTTTTCTTGCTTAATTGCTCTGGCTAGAACTTCCAGTACTATATTGAATAGAAGTGGTAGGAGTAGGCATCCTATTCTTTATCTTAGAAGAAAAGCTTTCAGTTTTTTTACCATTAGGTTTAAAGTTAGCTATGAGTTTTCCATATATGCTTTTATTATGTTGAAATACTTTCTATCTCTATAGTTTATTGAGTGTGTTTATCATGAAAGAATGTTGAATTTGGTCAAATGCATTTCTGCATCAGTTGAGATGATCATATGGTTTTTGTCCTTTATTCTGTTAACATGGTGAGTATATTTATTGACTTTTGTATGTTGAACCATTCTTGAATTACAGGAATAAATACCACTTGATCATGTTGTATATTCCCTTTAATGTGCTAAATTAGTTTGCTAGTATTTTGTTAAAGATCTTTACATCATTATTCATCAGGGATATTGGTCTGTAGATTTATTTTCTTGTTGTATCTTTGTCTAGTATTGGCCTCACAAAATGAGTTTGGAAGTGTTTCATATTCAGTTTTTTGGAATAACTATTGGTATTAGTTCTTCTTTAAATGTTTGGTAGAATTCTCCAGTGAAGCCATCTGGCTTTGTTCAGAGGTTTTTCACTTCTGATCAGTCTCATTACTAGCTATAGGTCTGTTCAGATTATTTTATTTCTTTATTATTCAGTCTTGGTAGGTTGTATGTTACGAGTAATTTATCCATTGTTTTCTAGATTACCCAATTTGTTAGTGTACACTTATTCATAGTAGTCTTTAAATATTATTTTTATTTCTGTGATATCAGTTATAATGTCTCCTTTTTCATTTGATTTTTGTTATTTTATATTTTATTTTATTTATTTTTTAAATATATTTTTATTGATTTTAGAGAGGAAGGGAGAGGGAGAGAGAGATAGAAACATCAATGATGAGAGAGAATCATTGATTGGCTGCCTCCTGCACACCCCACACTGGGGATTGGGCTCGCATCCTAGGCATGTGGCCCTTGGCTGGAATAGAACCTGGGACCCTTCAGTCCGCCGGCCAACACTTTTGTCCATTGAGCCAAACTGGCTAGGGCTGTTATTTTATATTTTAGTTCCCTCTCCTTTTTCTTAGGCTAGCTAAAGTTTTCTCAATTTTATTGATCTTTAAAAAAACCTTTTTTTAAAAGATTTTTTTTAAAGATTTTTTTTCCTGTTTTTATATTCTCTATTTCATTAGTTTCTGCTCCAATTTTTATTACTTTACTTTGCTTGATAACTTTGGGTTTAGTTTGCTCTTTACTAGTTCCTGGTGGTTTAACATTGGGTTGTTTATTTTATATCTTTCTTCCTTTTTAATCTAAGTGTTTATAACAATAAACTTCCTTCTTAGTACTGCTTTTGCTGCATCCTTTAAGTTTTTGCATGTGGTATTTTCATTTCCAATAAGGACAAAATTATTAAAATAATATGGGTGGGCCCAGGACTGATTTTCTAGTAGAACTAAAAATAAAAAAAGAAAAATAAGCCATACTCAACTGTAGTGATTTTCCCATGAAAACGTGCTCATTATATATCCATCATCTATTTAAATATCTATCTACCTATCTATCTATCTTGGTCCTTTAAGATTACCCAATACTACATTCTTGTTTTCTAGAAGGGGTTTCCAAGGCCCATAGAGATTAGCGTCTTGCTTATATCTCATAGCCAGTTATTTGCAAGGGGCTAAAGGCTCCTGACTTAATGGGTGAATACTATAGACTGAAAACAAAATTAGAATGCAGAATTCTTGGGAAATGATAGGTAAGGAGATTCATATTTTAATTTGTACTTTTGTCAGATATTCAAGATTTGGGGGTCTTTTAGTTGTACTCTTCAATATTACACAATGGTGTTTCTCTTCTCCGTGCTTGCTCATTTGTAACTTTGGCTTTCCAAGGGCACTGGGATTAGGGGTAGGGAGCCTTTTGATAGTTTCACCTGGTTTGCTGCTGTGATTTGCCTGTATGAGAGAGGTGTGAATGCAGCTTAGGTGAGAAGCTCTAAGGAAACATGCTCTGGGGTCAGGCACTTAAACACACCAGACTTTTCCTAGTTCTTGTTCATATCTCAGAGAGTTTGGGGGAGGAGGAGAGGCCACGAAATGATGCCTCTTTTTAGGGCAATTGAGAAGAACGCGAAGAAAATGGGAAGGAAACATTTAAATGTCTGTAATATTTTAAATAATTAACACCCTCATGATCATAATCATTAACATAAATAGTATGTGGTATGGGGCAGAGGTGCCAGACATCTTTTTGGGTAGTTTACATACATTTCTCATTTGAGTTCTACAAGGTAGATATTATTATCTCCATTTACGAGATGAGAAAACTTTGGCTCAGAAAGTTTAAACTGCTTACTCAGGGTCACTCAGCTAGTTTATGTCAAAGCCAGGCTAGCTCTGTTCATAATCCTTGCTAAATACTGAAATGTGTGGTATATAACTCAACTTGCCCATAAAGCAATAATAGCTCCCCCAAACACATTTTATATTCTGGACTTTTCTTTTTCAAGGACTTCACTTGTCCACAGAACCATGAGATCACCGTGTGAGTATAATAAAATAATGGAATGGCATTTTTTAGTATGACTTATGGAAATCATTGCCATATAGTTTTACATTACACTTATTTTGGAGGTGTGTTTCAAATTTTACACATGTTACTACTGCTAGAATTAATAGTTTTCTTAAATCATCCGTATTTTCATACCTTTGGATTCTTTGCATGCCCTCACTTGTTTGTGGTAATACTGTGGACCTTCTGAAGGACTAACTCCATTGCTTTGCTTTTCTTATTGAACACCCTATCCTCTTCTTGATTCTGTTCCAAATGTCTGCCCTGATCTTTAGTTACAGTCCTCCATGGACTTGCCATAACCAAGCTCATCCTGCACCATACTTCATCAGTTCTGTACTTCTGTCCCAAGATTCCTCACTATTGCTCATTTCCCTTGATAAGATCCCACTGTTCTCAGCTCTGAGTTTATTGCCAGTTAAAAGAACCTTGCATTGGTAGAACCCTCTGTTACAAACTTCTCCTGTCCTCTGAAATCACACTATGATCCTCTATTTGCATAGATTACTTTCTATTGTGTTATCAATATTGAGTTTCTATATGTAGAAAATATTGATATGAAATTTGCCTAAATAGCATAGATGAAATATAGAATATGTACCAAAATTTGCATACATATCTATATCTACCCCTATAAAAGAGTAACATGCAAATTGGTGTCACTCTGCTATGCCCACCAGCCAATCAGAGTGATATGCAAAGTAACCCAACAAAGATGGTGGTTAATTTGCACACACAAGCATGGAGTGAAGACTGAAGACAGTGAAGAAGGAAGCCAAGTGCTGCAGAAGGGAGCGAAGTGGCAGAGAAGGGAATGGAGCCGAGACAGCGGAGACAGTGGAGAAGGGAGGGAGCAACACAGCAGAGACGGGAGGGAGTGAAGTGGCAGAGAAGGGAGGAAGCAATGCAGTGGAGATGGGAGGGAGGGAGGCAGGGGAGACAGGAGTGAGTGAGGCAGTGGAGATGGGAGGGAGCAAAGCAGTGGGAAGGGAGGGAGCTGAGGCTGCAGAGATGGGAGGGAGTGAGGCAGTGGAGAAGGGAGTGAAGCCCACCTTGGTGGGCTTCACTCCCTTTTCTGCTTTGCTCCAGCTCAGGAAGCCCTATTCTTGCAGGAATCTTCCTGTAACGAGCCTCTAGTCTAATCTAATAAAAGAGTTATATGTAAATTGACCATCACTCTGAGACACCCAAGCCACACCCACAAGCCAGGCCACACCTCCCAGCCAATCAGAGTGGCTGTATGCAAATTAACCCAGCCAAGATGGAGGCCAGCAGCCACGGAGCTAGAGTAAACAGCAGGTTTCCGTTGCAACTGCCTGCCTAGGCCGGCTAAGCCTCTGCTCATGGTAACAATGTTTTAATTATAGAAGTCACAGAGCTGAAGCAAACAGGAGGCTTCCTTACCTGCTTAGGCCTCCACTCAAGGTAACAAAGTTTCAATTACAGAAGATAAATAAACCCCAGAAACCTGATTCCAGCCAGCCTCGCTGGGACATTGGGTCAATGGGAGCTGTGGACAGCCTGAAAACAGCCCTCAACCCCTCACCCAGGCTGGCCAGGTACTCCAGTAGGGACCCGAACCCTGAGGGGACTGTGGGCAGCCTGAAAACAGTCATCAGCCTCTCACCAGGTACGCCAGCAGGTGGACATCCCCCAAGGAGTCCCAGACTGTGAGAGGGCACAGGCCGGGTTGAGGTCCTCCCCCGCCCCCCGAGTGCACCAATTTTTGTGCACTGGGCCCCTAGTATCTAAACTAATAAAAGCGAAATATTAAAATTAACCGTTTCTCCGAGACAGGGTAAGCCACGCCCACCAGCCAATCAGAGC
>PVJC01017662.1:0-32180 GCA_004026665.1 Murina feae | reverse complement strand
AACTTAGCCTCAGCGGTGGGTGCAAATTGACCAGAGTGATGGTCAATTTGCATATCTCCTCTTTGTTATATAGGATTGGTAGTTGAAGAAGAGCCCACTTGTTAGTCCTAAATTCACTGATTGGCTTTTATTGGAGTTTTCTGCCTAGGAGATGTGGGTGAGTCCTATAGTTTTAATCCTAATAAAAAGGATGGAAAAACCAGAGTGAGTAGTAGTCCTCCCACTAGAGTTGGAACTACTGCCTGGCCCTCATTTCTGAAATTAAATATTTTTCTAAGTCTCTTTTTATTTGTGTGCGGCCTTCTCCAGAACCCGAACCCTGAAGTGGAACCCTGAATCACTCAGGACGTGAAAGGGGATTCCACACCCTTTCATAGTTCTTGAGTTGACCTCTCAGTTTCCAATATCTGATGCGGAACATGCTCTGCACTTTTCTTGGTCTCGGTCCCTTTTTCCCTAAGTGATAAGTTCTCTAGCTTACGATCTCCTCTCTCACTCGCTGTTAATGCTTTATAGCTTTCAAAACGGAGCAGTGACACTTCCAAGGTTCTGCACCTTCCTTTTCTGCACAGCAAGTGGCCTGAGTGTGAGCAGCGTTACTTTTCTAGTGGTCAGGTCCTTTTACCTTCAGATCTTCTAGAAGTTTCAGTTCTCCAGCTCTGGATTTTCTTTCTTCTTCCAATTGTTTGACCTGTTTTTCAGCTTGTCCCTCCTTTTGTTGTAGTTTATCTAGCTCATCCAGAGCTTGTTTAATTCTTCCTCAAAGAGACTCCTCTCTTTCATCATTTCCTCTTGAAAGAACCTAGCTTCTGCTGAAGAATAGAAGATAATGCCTTCTCCTGTTTCAGAAGTGAAACCATTTGCAGCTCTTTTTGTTGTAGCTTCTCATGTCCTTGTTTTTCAAGAATACATTTCTCTTTTTAGATTTGCATTACAGAATGTAGATTTTCATCCAGTTCTCTGCCCCTGATGATGAGCTCTTCTTGTTTCTTTAAGGCAACTGGCATTTAGCCATCAGGACTTTTACTTGCTGAGACAATATAACAATGTTTTTCTCAAGAGACTGCTTAAGGCTTAAAACTTCATGATTTTTCTCTTTTAATTTTTCTTCTAACGGGCCAGTGTCTAGCTTGTGTTTTTCTACTTTGATCCGAGGCACAGCTTATTTCCTCAGTGTATTCTAAGAGTCTATCTGTGTCAGATTTTTTGTCAATCTGTTACTTCTCTATGGAAACAAGTTTCCCCGAAAGTTGTGCTACTTCTCCTGAGACTTTCTGAGATTCTTCTGGGTGACCTGCAGTTTAACCTCCATGCCTTGTTGGTTACCCATCATACTTCACATCTTAGTTTCTCATTTTTTTTCTAAGTTTCAGCAACTCAAGGCTTAGAATTGTTCTGGTTAGCAGTTTGAGAAAACTTAGCTTTTTAGTGCCCTGTGAGTCCTGGTGCAGTCGGTAAGCTGCTTTTGCAGCGTAGCATTGTTGGCAGCGACATCTGTTTCCCTGACTGCAGCACTGAGCTCTGCTTCCATCTTCTCCAGCTCAGCTTCCAGATCCTGGAGGCTCTTGTCTTGAGCACCAAGTGCCTGAACAAGGACATGAATCTCCTTCTCCAACACCATCCAGACTTTATCATTTTGATGAGATTCCTCCTTTAATCCCAAAGTCAACTTCTCTTGCTGAAGCAGGCAGGGTGCTATCTTTGTCAATGAAAGATCCTGTCTAGGACCCTCTGCCACTGGAGATGACCGCAACCCCAATCAACCACCGGAGACGTCACTTGATACAAACAGCAGGAGGATTTTATTCCAGCATGCTGGGGCTCAACTCGTAACTCTCACAGGAGCAGAGAAGTCGAGCCCCGAACAGCAAGTCTTACAAGCTTATAAAGGCAAAAACCGCAAAATAGGGAGGGGGTAGCAGACATAGCAGGGGCTTTCCAGATAAGCACCTGGCTGGCGCCTGGCGAGGTTACACAAGGAACTTTGGTTCATTAATCAACAAACAGGAAGGATCAGCAGTAAAACTTCTGCTAAGCCCTTATCTCAGAACTGGGTTGTCTGTTCCGGCCTGGGGCTATCTCCTGGAACAGTTAGAAAGGTCACATTCCCACGCCTGACATGGGCCCCGAGGAGGCGAGGCCAAGCAGGCACCCTCTTTTAAGTTTTTATATTCTTTCATCATTATAAGATTCGGTTGAGATTATTGTTTGTTTGTTTTTTAAATTGTTGTGATTTCTGGAAGGATTCTGGTCCTTTCAGTACTTCCGACGATCTCACACCATGAGCACCCGTCGATGTGCTGAGGAAGAAGGGTCACTGAGTTATTTCAGCAGCTCCTTGGAAAGGACATGCTGACGACCAGGTCCACAAGCCCAAGGGCACCAGCGTCCGTCCCTCCTCAACTTTCTCTCCAATGTCTTTAAAATAGAAAATAAAATTCTTTGGAATATCAGAATGCATGTCTCTTGCTGTTTCACGATATAGTCCATCCATGAGTATTTACTCCATGCCATGTGCTCTGCGGAGTAATGAGAATACAATGCCGAGCAGAAACACACATATGACAAAGCTTAAATTCCAACACGAGAATCAAATAGCCACTAAACTGTACTTATACCCGAAAACTACGAAGATGTCTGTGGGAAATGAAATGGTGTTCTACAAACACATATTAGGATTGCAGGGATGGTTTTGCTGAGTAAGTGACTTTAAGCTGAGCTCTGGAAATTTGTAGAGGTGGGAGTATGGGCTTGTGGAGAGAGTGTTATAGGCAGAAGAGAGAACATGCACACTGGTCCTAATATGCCAGGAACCATATGGGAATTTCAAATAATTCTAGTGTAGCAGAGACGAAGAGGGCTAGACAAGCCATCTAGCTGGAGAGGGAGGCAAGAGCTAGGTTAAGTAAGCTGTTTAGGACATTTTAATGGTATTGGTCTTGAAGAGAGAAATGGTGGTGTCTGGAATTTTTCTGTTTTTAAAAAAATATTACATATAATGGAAGAATAACTTTACAACAGTCCATATTTTCCACCTGTTTTTGTTAACCTATTATTCTACAGCAAATGAATACCAAATGGACTGAATACCAAAGGCAGCAATATGGACCAAAGAACCAAACATTTTGTTCCTGTAAAAGTACTTCCATTTGTGCCTTAGCTCACAAAGGGAAGTGTTTAATTGAACCTTCACAATGTTTTGAAGTATGTGGTAGTGCAGTTTCATTATTCCTCCTTCTCAAAATATTTTGTTTTTTTAAGCCGGTGCATTATTCGAATCACTTTTAGCATTTTATAATTACATTATCAGGTACTAAAAACCCCCTGTAGGATTTTGATCAGAATCAAATTAAGCTTATGATACAAACCAGATATATTTAATCATTTTTAATATTATATTTTCTAAACTAAATTTGATATAAAAATGCTATAATTACAAAATAAAATGAAAAACAAATCATCCATTGTGCTGTGCCAGCTCAGCCAAGGGTTCACAATCCTGAGTGAGGGCGGTGAAGGATGGAGAAATGACAGAGAGAAAAAGCTGTGTCTAGGTGGATATTTCTGTGCCTGGCTGAGGCCACAGAGAGAGATCCAGAGGCAAACTGAGCCTTTATTTTATAGCCAGAGGTAAACAAGGTAGTGGTCACCATAGTTACAATGTTCTTGTGAGTCTCACTTGTTTTGGCAGCACTTGCTGCACCTCCCACAGCCCATTAGCTACCCAGATAAGATCTAGGGAGGGTCATAAGGTCAAGCCTAATTATGCTAAGAGGATTGTGCCCTCTGAGCTGGGACTTATTTGCCGTTTTGCCAATAGGTAAATCCGAGGTTTAACCCTATAGCCGTGCCCTATAATCCATTATTTAATAAATATAATAGATAGCTGCTTTATCTATTTTTTAAATATCGGATACTACAGTATAAAAGCAAATTTATTCGCCACAGTGTTGTTCCTGACCTCATCAATATCAGGGTTTAAAACTATTCAGCTAAATGTTTACTGAGTATTGTATATATTAAAATTAGTAAATTTAAAAATAAAGTATTTAAATTGTGCACTTAAATTTGCAGGTTCACTATGTATGCAAGGAAAAATAATATGCTTAAAGGATCTATATGCTGCTTTGCTGTCTTCAACTTCTTTATTTTTATTACCTTTGTACCATAGCCAAAATTATCTAAATGTATTGGAGGTTGAAAAGCAAGGGCGCATAGACACAGAATTACAGTCAACTATAATGGATTAGGTGCTCATCTGAGGATAAGTATATCTTTTGACAGGCTGCAAACCATTTAGGAATTATTAGAGTAATAAAATGCAACTTAAATCCTAAGCTATTACTGGTTCCAAACATGATATGGCATTTTCAAGGATGAATTGTATATTTGAAGGAACAAAAAAAACCCCCACTCAGTATTTGAAATTAAATGTATCTAAGTAGTGGTAAACTCCTGTTAGGTTCTTAATAAACAGTGTAAGAATACTTGGGAATGTAGATAACCCTTACTTCCCACCCTTCTATAGTATAGCAGCAGTATATTATATGAAATACAATAAAATACTCCAAGTAATAAAATAAAAATAAATATTTAAGAGAATAACTGAGAAAAAAACCATCTCTCATATTAATTAAAAGTACAAAATAAAAGCCATGTAGCTTGAAATACTAAACACATTATTGGCAAATATATATAATTCTTAAATAATAAATTTCACTTCATTTGCCCATTTTGAATTAAAATTGTATACCTTACATTTTGATACATTATTTCATTTACATTAGTTTGCATAATAATATTGTTTACTAAGGAACCAAAGTTTATGTGTTCATATGAAGTGCTTAGAGTAACATTTCTCGAAAGACATAGATCCATAAACTATCTAGACTTTTTATTCTAAGATCAAAACCCATACTTTTAATAAGTATCCTACGACAAGTTTGGTGTTGAAACGCTCATTTCTTTTAAGGGATATTAGAATTATAAATTATGTTCACCAGTACAATCATACAATAATCATGATGATTAAATCCATACAAAACTGTACATTATTTGAGGCCAGCAATCAGGTCCACAGTGTTTATCATGAGTATTTCAAGAAGCACTAATATAGATAGTGAAACTATTTAGTGAGTTAATAACTATTTAGTGAGTTAGTCAAAACAATGAAACCTCGATACTCAAAACTAATGGAAGAATGCTTAATCTGAAGTAGTGATCATTTAGAATGCAAGATTATCTTTTTAAACTATAACTAAATTCTACTAAAACATTTATTTAGAAACTAAAGGCCTAGTGCATGAAATTGTGCACAGGTGGGGTCCGGCTGGCCCACCCTGATCAGGCCAATTGGGGCCGGCATGCTGGGGGGAGGGGACACGGGAGGTTGGTTGGCCGGCCCTGCCCCATAGTCAAACTCGTGGTCAAACTCCAGGTTAAACTCCTGGTCGAGGAGACAATTTGCATATTATCCTTTTATTATAAAGGATACCTGTGAGGTAGACTTTTATCAGAAAGTGAATAAAGTATATTGCTTGACTTCCATGAGATTGTAATCTTTTCCAAATATGCTAAGTATTTTGATAAAGAATTACACAAAAATTGCTGTCAAAACTAGGATTGCTGTTTATAGTAAAGCTGCAACTGGATTTAAATACTCAAAACTCAGTGGATAATTTATCAAATATCATTTGTAGCAATGAATTTAAAATTCATTCAAGAAATATTCCACATCATTCTAGTGATGCTTCATGGTTGTAAATGCATTTTTCTTTAAGTACAAATGCCTATAAAAGTTGCTCTTCTTTTCATTGTGTTAGCAGAACAACAAAAATTAACCCAAATTTAGCCTAATTGAGTCTAAAATTTAAGCTTCCCAGTCATACTTTTATAATGTAAATTATTTTGCTGATTTATTGATTTTTTTTAGCAATTATCAGCAGTAATGAAACAAATCCATAGATGTGCCTTCCTATATAACATACATAATCCTTATCTAGTATTTCTGTCAAAAGTCCCCCCCAAAATTAATTGTGAGGTAAAGCCTAATTGAGGGATATTTTACAAAATAACTCTGAACTCTCCAAAAATTTAACTGTGTGAAGACACCCCCCTCCCCAAGAAAAGGACAAATAGGCTTAGAAAGTGTGCCAGATTGATAAATATAACTGAATATAAGACATAATTCTGGATTTTTTTGCATTAATGAAATTATTGAGACAATTAAAGGCACTCATAAAGTCTGGAAATTAGATAACAATGTTGTAAAAGTGTTAATTTCCTGATATTTAAAATCATAATGTGATTAAGTGCTTTCTACCATTCCTACCGCTTGGATCATGAAAGAGATGACATCATGTGAGGAGGTGGTAAGCATAGACATCCTGAAATGCAATGTTTGGTGTAATACCCTCTTTTTGTCAAATTTTTCTTTGTCAAATTTTGGTGCCTCCCAGACCCTAATCACTTTGGCTCCCTTCTCTATTCTATCGTTCTTTATTGTGTGCAATCTTGTAGGATCTAAGCAGCATCAGAAATCGCCCAATATAGAGTCTTTGGCAGAACTTTTTGTTATTTATTTTGGATTAATTGGTTTTTAAATGAATTTTATGATGGAGGTAAGATTTTGGAAATACTTATATGTTATTCAAAGGATAAATGCCACTACCTATTTTCTACTATGTGAGTGTCATCCCCATTGATTTTTAGTTGTGATAGAAAAGGGAATGCATCTCTTTCTTCTGTTATTTCTTTTCAAAATAACAACTTGAAGACCATAAGCAGATAAACACAGTGAAGATATAAACATAGAAGGGAATAATGTTTTCTATGTCTTGGGTCTTCATAGTCTTGCCCATGACTAATTTCTAGCCTGGTTTCTGGTTGGGCATTAACTTTCTCATCTGATTCTCTGTTGGTTCTGAATCACTTGCATTTCCTTGAACACACTAAAATGTTATATTTTCCCTATATGATTCTCTAAGACCAGGGATGAGAATTTGTACTCCACAAACCTCTTCAGATTAAACAGCATTCATTTCAACTCAAGCTCAAGCTTTACTCCATGTAAATCCTTTCTTATTCATTTTCCTACATGACCTGAGTCTATCTTAACAATTTATTCCACCTTTCTTTGTTTACTGTATTCTCATTGGTAAGGTTATTTTGTCATCTCATCTCTATACCTACACCTAATGAAGAGCCAAGCACATAACAGATGCTCAATGAACTGTTAAATAAATAAATGGGTGGCATACATGGACACAGACAATAGTTTGGTGAAGGCCTGGGAGGGATGGGTATGGGGTAGAGAGGATTAATGGGGATAAAAAACGACAAAGGAAACATTTGTAATACTTTCAATAATAAAGATAAATTTTGAAAAAGAAAAACAAACAGAAAACACCAACAATAGTATGGTGGTTATCAGAGAGATGGGAGGCGGGGATAATAAAAGGTAAAGGTGGTTAAATGTATGGTGATGGAAGAAGATTTGACTCTGGTGAAAACAATCTAAACTAATAAAAGTGAAATATTAAAATTAACCGTTTCTCCGAGACGGGTAAGCCACACCCACCAGCCAATCAGAGCTGCTGTATGCAAATTAGCCCAGCCAAGATGGCGGAGGCCGCAGCCCTGGTGTGCGGCTTCTCCAGGGCTGCGGCCTCCGCCATCTTGGGAGCCTCCTGCCTGAGAAGGCATCCAGCGCCTTGGGCCTGCAGATGCCTTTCCAGGCGGGAGCCGGGGTCGGGGCAGCCGGATCCCCGCGGCCCCGCCGCCCGGGGAGCGTTCCGGGGCGCAGGGGACGAGGTGGTCGGACCCCCTCAGCCCCGCTGCCTCAGGAGCGTTCCGGGCCGCGGGGGCGGGGCAGCCGGATCCCCGCGGCCCCGCCGCCTCGGGAACTTTCCCGGGCGCGGGGTCGAGGGGGTCGGATCCCCGCAGCCCCGCCACTGCAGCCTCAACTTCCTGGGTGGGAGCCTTCCGGGGCGCACGGGGAACAGGCGGCCGGACCCCTGCGGCCCCGCCCGGGAGGCCATGGGGCGGCCAGCGCCACCCAACCATCAGCTTCCTAGGCGGTTGGCCCGTAGGGTCAGTGGGAGCTGTGGCCAGCCTGAAAACTGCCCTCAGCCCCTCACCCACGCTTGCCACACCCCCTGGGGTGAGGGTCTCCACTGGGGAGCTTGGCCAGGTTGCAAACAGACATTGGCCCCTCACCCAGGCTGGCCAGGCACTCCAGCAGGTGGACATCCCCAGAAGGATCCCAGACTGGGAGAGGGCACAGGCCGGGCCGAGGGACCCCCGCCCCCCCTCCCTGTGCACAAATTTTTGTGCACCGGGCCCCTAGTATAATATACAAATGATTTATTATAAAATTTTAATTTTAAATCTATATCATTTTATTAACCAACTAGAGGTCTGGTGCACAAAATTCATGTCTCAGGAAGGGTCCCTCAGCCTGGTCTGTACCCTCTCGCAATCTGGTACCCTACAGAAGATGTTCAACTGCCAGTTTAGGCCCGATCCTGTGGTATTGGGCCTAAATCGGCAGTTGGACATCCCTCTCACAATCTAGAACCGCTGGCTCCTAACTGCTCACCTGCCTGCCTGCCTGATAACCCCTAACCACCTCTGCCTGCCTGCCTGATCATCCCTATCTGCCTCTGCCTACCTGCCTGATCACCCCTAACCACCTCTGCTTGCCTGCCTAATTGCCCCTAACTGCCTTCCCTTGACTGTCTGATCTCACCCCCCAACTGTCCTCTCATGCCATCCTGATCTCACCTCCAACTACCCTCCCCTGCCAGCCTGATCATCCCTAATTGCTCTCCCCTGCAAGCCTGATCGCCCCTAACCATCTCTGCCTCAGCCCCCACCACCCTGGCTTTGTCCAGAATGACATCCAGAAGGACATCTGGAAGACATCCGATCTCTCTTGTCTAATTAGCATATTACACTTCTATTAGTATAGATGTCACCCCATTAAATTCAATAACAATTAAGAAAAATAAATAAATGGGTGGTATAGAACATTTAGAGAAGTAGAGATAAAATATGCATAAGCAATACAGATCAACCTTTCTGGAATACTCTTACCTATAGGAGAGGATCAGAGTGTATTATATACTTAAAAAACACCAAAGCTAAGAGGCAAAAACAAAGAAACAAAAAACCATGAAGAAAGCAGAATCAGCTAAAATTTCACAGGCTGAAAATGCATCAAAAAGAGAAATAAAAGGAATTGCGTATCTAATGATCTCCCAATTTTGCAATATTTTCTCATATCTGTACTTAGCAAGGGAGATGCACACAGCGAAATCGCCTGTGATTGTTTCCTGGGCCGGAAGTGTTCCATGGGAAGTGTAAGTCTTCGGAGCGACAACATGCGGTTTAGAAATAAAGGGCTGACAGACTCTGTACTGTCTGATGTGTTACAGAAAGCAGAAGAGAGAGTATCATTAATTGCTTGGGTAGAGATCTCTGGTGTGACTAGAGTTCTTTGAAAAATTGTGACTGACTGTCACATTTGCCTAGGTTTGAAAGGTTTTCTGCAATTATGACTTCCAATACTGAAACTGTGACAGTCCTGAGAAAATCATGATGATTGGCTATGCTACTAGAATCCTCATAAGAGTAACTAGGCTGCAAACTCGGTATCTATAGGGTTATTAAAATTGTCCTTTTAACCCCAAAATCATGCCATTTAAATCTAGATGATTTTAGAAAACCTTCTAGTTGAGATTCTGCCCTAGGTAAAGTGCAGATTTCCTTCAAAAACCAATGTTTTCATGCCATTAATATGTTAATAAATTAGCTCTTAATGAATTTTTTTTCACTATCTGTAACATCTATACTACGTTTATTATGTGTTAGTGGTTTTCAAACATTTTAATATCTCAATATCCCATTTCTAAAGTGTTTTCCAAAGCTAAAGCATTACTTAAGAAGAGATTATAAACTTAGCTATTAAAGTTAAATTAATTTTAATTCTAGGAAACAGATTACTAGTCGCTTGCTTTTTAGAAATATGTATTTCAAAATTTTTTAGAGGACAAACTCTTACAAATAAAAGACTTAATTTCTCAAATTAAAAAAAATCACTGATTTTAATATTTTTAGATGAACAATGTAAAATTTAAAAAAATAAGCCATTTGCCTGAGCTGGCAGAGTTACTGAATGATTTAAGCAGAATGTTTACCTATATTAGAGCTTGAATGCCTTTGTTGGTCTTTGGGGGAAAAGTAAGTATAGGCATTTTTTGGATAGTGTGAGACTTTTCAAAATGTATGAAGCATTTAAGTTTACTATCATGGGAATTAAATGTAAATAAATAGTTAAGACATTGAAAGTTTGCAGAACACCTGGTGTGCACACCCCAACATGTTAACCATCTTCATAGCTCATCAAAGCAAGCATAACAGGAGTTTATACGCGGTTTAAAAGATCAAAATCTGATCATTGCTGCATTATTCATGGTGACCAAGACATGGAAACGAGCAAGTGTCCTTCAATAGAGGATTGGATAAAGAAGATTTGGTACATATATACAACGGAACACTACTCAGCCACAGGAAAAGACTGCCATTTGCAACAAATGACATGGGTGGATAATGAGACTAAAATGCTAATTGAAATAAGTCAGACAGAGAAAGTCAAGAGCCCTATGATTTCACTCACACATGGGATATAAAACTGAAAGCAACAAACAAACAAAAATCAAACAGCCCTGGTCCATGTGGCTCAGTTGGCTGGGCATTGTCTTGTGAACCTGTAAATTGCTAGGATTCATTTCCTGGTCAAATAGGGAACATGCCCAGATTACAAGATGCATTCCTGGTAGAAGGTATGCAGGAGGTAGCCAATGGATGCATGATTCTCTTTCACATCAATGTTTCTGCCTCTTTCTCCCTCTCATTTCTTCTCTCTCTCTAAAAGTCAATTAAAAAAAAAAAAACATACCAGAGGGAAGTGGTGTGGGGGTATAGATAGTAAAGTGTAAAAGGTATCAAATACATAGTGATGCAAATTTGATTTTGGATGATGGGCACAGAATACATTATAAGATGGGTATCATGCAATTTTACAGTTGAAACCTATCTAATCTTATTAACCAGTGTTACTCCAATAAATTTAATTTAAAAATGAATCTGAGGTAAAGATGAACTAATTGCCTTTTCAATGATTATTAATATTGTAGCTAGGGGTTAGAATCCAGGACGCTTTTTCTTATAGACTAGTCTTTATTTTGAGGCTTCAAACACTCACTAACGGGCAATAATTATAATATAGAAATTTCTCTTAGGAAGATGAATTTCGGTAATCATTTTGACCCCCATATCTCACTCTAATATTGTTGAAATTTCATAAATGTTTGTTGAATGAATGTATCTGAATTTCCAGGGTATTTCTCAACCCTAGTACTTCATTGATGTACTCCAAATCCAGCAAGTAGAGTAGACTCACATAGGGACCAAGTTGTTTTATAAGTAGAAATATCCATCCTGAAAAGCTGTAAAATTTAGAGCAAAATGACCTTCCCCATATATCCTACCAATCTTAAATTTTTTAAATGAGTAGGAATTATTTGATTTTTGGAAAGGTTTTATTTTTTCTTAGCTTAGTGGTGATAAATCAAATGAAAATGAGATCACCTGCAATGATACTCATAATTTCAAACCCAGGTGTTCTGATTCAATGTAATCTAAATAGCTTTTTAATAATTAATATTAATGATTCTGTTTATTAAAAAAATTAGAGCTTTATTTTGATGACTTTTTCAGGTATAAAATTATGGAGTCATTACATTTTAAAATATAATCATAAAATTATATGCAGAGAGGGTCATGCATACAATTTTGAACATGAAACTGTCACAGAGAAAAAAATGGCAGCTACAAAATCTGCATTAATGTTCTGCAAGAGATTTCCAGTTCAGGCTAGGATAAATTGAAATCATGGTAGTAAATTCCTTAATATAAGGGAGTGAATAACCTAAACAGGAATTCATATATTTCTTAGAAGAGCTTACTGTTACCCTTTACCTAATAGTGATTTTTATTACTATGAACACTTAGTATAACTCTGTATCAGCAACTTTTATATTAGGTAACTAAATTTATTATATGCGGACTTTTATATATTCTGAATATCACTAAAACAATGTGATTGACTTTCACATCAATTTGCTACATTAGCAGGATATATTTTTAAGAATGCTGATGTAAGTCTTGTGATTATTAAATTACATACCTCAAGCAATAATACCCAAAATAGAATAATTATCTAAGACTATTCCAATTAATTTCCTATTTTTATTCAAAATGTTGTTGTTAAAAATATTTTAAAATATTTTAAAAATAACATAGAAGATATCAGCAGAAATTGATTACAGTTAGCTACTGTATTTTACACAATTATATCACATTTATTTGCATTTCCAAAAGTACATTTTTGCACAACATACAATCTAATATTTTATTTGACCTTTCACAGTACTACTTCTAAATAGTATAATATTTTACTAGTATGTTAATATATTTCACAATATTTGATATAAATATAGGAGGATGTATATAATTGGATAAATATTTCTCACATATAGCCAACCTGAGAAAATAAAAATATATACAAAGGGGGATTTTATTAATATTTATCTTCTGTGCTCTTTTCCTATTTATATCTTCTTTACATTTTATTGTTGCAGTATATGTATAATCTCTAATATTACTTTGGTCTTTTCTCTTGTGTTTTTGTTTGCTTATACTGTGATATAACTTTTTGTCTCCAATAACAATCATTTAAGTGTGTCTCTAGCTAGAGCTATGCTGTCACATTTATATACACTAAGGAAAATAACCAGTAGTATGATATTTAATAGACACCCCAAATGCCATGGTCTTTTTTTAATAATAAAAATCAAAGTTTGCTATTCTCATCAACACACACACACATACATGCACACACACAGAAAAATAACTAACTTGGTAAGTTAATTTCAGTTTGGATATTTCTATATTTTCTATATTTTTGGTTTCATTATTACTGGATTTGCCTTAGTCTTTATGTACTTGCCAAGTCATTTCTTTTCCATCTTCTTTTTTTAAAAAAGTAGTAAATATTTTTTTAAAAAAGAAAAAAACCCAGGCAGTGTTGCTCAGTGGTTGAGTGTTGACCTATGAACAAAGATTTCCAGTCAAGGCATATGCCAGGGTTGCTGGCTGGATTCCCAGTAGGGGGTGTCCAGGAGGCAGCTGGTCAATGATTCTCTCTCATCATTGATGTTTCTATCTTCTCTCTTTCTCCTTTCCTCTATGAAATCTAAAAATACATATATTTTTTAAAAATAATAGTTCAGAACCCAGAAGGGGACACTTGTGGATAGCAGTTCTGGTGTTATTTTATCTTACCAATTCAGTGAACTGAATAAGTTACCTAAACCCTAAATTGTCATTTATAAAATCTAAACAATAAATACTGTCTCCTAATTCCTACTGTAAGTTTAAATAAAATAATATATGACATTCTTACAGTGATTAGTGAGATGTCACTAGATATCTATCATCTTTGACATGTGCCTCTCCTCCCATTGTTAAAACCAAACTGTTCTTCAGGTTCTGCTCTGCCACGTGTCTATGGTTCTGGGTCTATTTTGTTTATCAGTTTATTTTGTTCTTTAGATTTCACATTTGAGTAAGATCATGTAATGCTTGTCTGATGAACCAGATGGAAAGGTGGGCATGGGTGGGTGGGTTTGAAGATTAACCAAAGAACTTGAATGCATATATACATAACCTATGGACACAGGCAACAGCGTGGTGAAGGCCTGGGGAGGAGAAAGTGGGTGGGCTAGAAAGGGTCAATGGGAAAAAAAAGGACATCTGTAGTACTTTCAATAATACAGATAAATTTAAAAATGAAATAGGCACACACTCACACACACTCAAGTTTCTGCTCTTCATTTCTTTCTCCTAGTTCTCTGGCTCAAGAATGTGGCTTTACATATTATAAAAGTGTTAGCAATTCTTATAACCTGAACATTCCTGATGAAAGATATTGAAACAAGCTTTATATAACTCCATCTTAGTATAAAAATGTTATCATTGATTTTAAAAGGTTGAAAAATAAGAATGAATTTGCTATTTTAGAAATAAGATTAAAAAAAAAGAAGAAAATGCATTGTCTGACCCTTATTCTTATTTTCTGTAATAAGCTTGGAATTCATGTTATTATACTAACTTAAAAAGAATATTAACATTTGACTAGTTGGTAATTTAAATTAGTTATATTTTAGCAATAAATTTAATATTTCAAAAAGTAATTTTAAGATATATTAGCTGGTAAGTACAATTTACTGTATATAGTATAATTCTCTAATTATAAATAGGAAACCCAGTTGTCACTTTAATTATTGTAGGTATATTTGGCTTAAGCCAAAAAAAGAATATGCAAAATTTAGTCTAATTATGTTTTTAAATAAATACCTCATAAATAAGTCAAATGAAATGATAATATATACTATTAGCACTTGACAATATATTATATACTTTTGTGTAGAATATAATTGTTTTATTTAGTACACAAACCTAGAAAACTCAAAATCAATCAAAATCCAGCCCTTTATCTTATGCTCATTATCTTTTTGTTCATATCTCAATTTTATGCCCCATTGCCTGTTAAATCTGAACCGCACTTTATATCACCATATTTAGTTGAGAACCTCATCAGGTCTCGCTAGCATGTTATTGAATCCATCTTCTCACTTTTATTCATGTCTCTTTCCAATGAATCTGCCAGTAAATTATTTTAAAGTACTATTCAGACTTTTCTCTGAGCTTTGTAGATGCATGGCTTCGTAATGCCTGATAAAGACCAAGCATTTTACTCCAGTGATTCTCAAACTTTAATGTGTGTTATGCTCTGAAGAGCTTGTTAAAAAATAAAAATAGAATAAAATAAAGTAAAAGTTTTCCAGGACCCTAACTCAGAGTTTCTGAATTAGCATTTTTAAGTGGGCCTTAACAGTTGGTCTTTCTACCAAATTTCCAGGTGCTGCTCGTCTTGGGACCATACTTTGAGAAATATTGCTTTAATGTGACCTAAAATGTTGTCTATGCCTTTATTTCTTTTTTAAACCTGATCCCTCACCATATTTTCAAACTTATGTATTTTCCATTAAGGCTTAAATACTGTGATCTCTTCTATATTTGCATAAAGGGTCATAGGTCCACTCTTCCTGAAAAATCCTTTATTTCACTATTCCATCGTCCTGCAACCTTGTCTACTTGGCTTGCTGGCACTCACATTCAAGAGTTAGTTCAAACATAGTTTTAGCTTGAAAATGTTCCCAAACTATTTTTTTTAATTCATAAGTTAGGCAATACCTGTACCTGACTTTTTATTATACCTACCAAACTGTAATTAGCAATTTTTTCTTCTGATTTTCATACTTTTCTTGTGAGTTCCTCATATTAATTCTTTGTATATTCAGAAATGTGTCTGTGATTCCAGCTCTACAAATATTTACCATAAAGTAAAAAATGCTCATGCCAGTCATTGAAAAATATTATTATGAGTATGTCTATTCATTAATAGCATTATTGGTTGTTTTCTCTTTTAAAACTGTTCTTATTTTTTATAAATAAGGATACATTTCTTGTGTGTTTGAATTTTAACAATGATAAAATATTTGTTAAATTATACATTGATCTTATATAATCCTTTTGTGTGGTAAAACATTTTTGCTGTTTTTATTTTTCTTATTAGTGTGTACTGAAGTGGTAAGGGAAATAATGTTTATATTAACTGTTCATTATTACGTTAAATTAAGGGATATGCATTGAGGACTTACGATGTGACACAAGCCTTGCTGTAATTTCCCAAGCAGAGATGTAGCATACAGTATGTCTGATCCACTTACTATTCCATCATTTCTGCTCCATCCCATGTAGTGTAGTTGGTTAAATTTGGGTAAGAATATCAGTTTACGATTCAATAAAAGTAACCTGCAGCTCTTCCAAGATACCTTTGTGTCAAGTTTAGGTTCCAGCAAGGAGATGCAGGTACTGAGGAATTTTCATCACAGAATAGAAAAAGTTTGTGGGAGATAGAAAACATAATTGGGCAGCCTAACTAGAAAGAGCAACCATAATACTCAGTATGGTGGTAGAAATCACAATTAAGTTAATTCCACTGAATAGTCCCATTATATTTTCTCCTTGTTTTATTGAGGTATAATTGACAGATAAAATTTGTATATATTTAAGATGTAAAACATGATGATTTGATATATGTATGCATTGTGAAGTGATTGCCACAAGTAGGCTAATTAACACATACATCACCTCGCATAGTAATTTTTATACATGTGTATAATAATACTTTCTTTATCCATTCAGGCATTGACATACACTTAGTTTCCATGTTTTGGCTACTGTGAATAATGCTGCATGAACATGGATGCGCAGACATCACTATGAGATTCTGATTTGATTTCTGTCATATATATATATATATATATATATATATATATATATATGCGTAATATTAAAATTTACCATTTCTTTGGGACACCTAAGCCACGCCCACCAGCCAATCAAAGCAACTGTATGCAAATTAGCCCAGGCAAGATGGCAGAGGCCGCAGCCCCGGGGTCCAGCAGGGCAGACAGAAGACCTCTGCCTTGGGATCCAGGCTGCAGCTGCAGGGCAGTAAGTCCTTCCCGTCTGTCTGCCCCACCGCCCCCCTGGGTGGGGTGGGAAGAGCAAGCCACGCCAAAGAGGTGGGACCGTCCAGGTGCCTGGAGGCTGCGGGTGCCTTCTGTGTGTGTACCCCAGCCACCGGGCGCTTTGCAGGCAGAAGCCAAGGGGCCGGACGAACCAGCTGGCCCAGAGGCTGCAGCCTTGGAATGGACTGATCGCACGGGGCACACCCACAAGGAGTCGTGTGCCCCATGATGGATTCACAGACGGCAGCTAAAGGAACAGGGAGCAGCCAGCCAGCTCCACCCGTCGGCTGTGGCCTTGCAATGGACCGATCACACAAGGCACACGCACACGGAGGCATGGTGCGTGTGCCCCATGATGGATTCCCAGGCGGCAGAGGCCTAAGCAATGGGTCCATTCTAAGGCCTCAGCCAAGGGGTGGGGAGCAGCCTTGGAAGGAATGGGGGAGGGAGCAAAGCAGGTCAGAGGGAGGAAGTGAAGAAAAAACTTAAGGGGGGAAGGAAGGAAAAGGGGAGGGTGGGCAGGGGTAAAGATAAAGGAAAGAAGGAATGTGGGAAGGGAAGGAGGGTAGTAGAAAAATGGGAAGAATGATGGTGGAACAGAAGTAGGAAATAAGGAGGAAAGAAAAGTTTATAAATGATGAGTCAGTAGGAAAAGTGTTACATAAAGGAGAAAAATTGTGTGAGAGGAAGAAGCCAATAAGGAAGTCAAATGCAATTGTGTGTGAAGGGGATAAGATTAAAAAAGAAAGTTAATAGGGGTGACCAGGCTGGCAGGGGAGGGCAGTTAGGGGGATCAGGCAGGCAGGCAGGCAGAGTGGTTAGGGCAGCCAGGCAGGTTAGCGGTTAAGAACCAGAGGTCCTGGATAGTGAGAGTCCCCAAAAACTCCATATTGGAGTAGGTGCAGGTTGGGCTGAGGGACCGCCCCCTGCCCCGACCCCATGCATGAATTTTCTGCACTGGGGCCCTAATATATATATATATATATATATATACAGAAGTGGTACTGCTGAATCATATGGTAGTTAGTTCCATTTTGAATTTTTTGAGGAAACTCCATACCATTTTCCATAATGGCTTTACTAAATTTATGTTCTCAAAACAGTGCACAAGTGTCCTAGTTGTGGCTCAGTTGGTTGAGCATCATCCCATGGAACAAGAGGTCACTGTTTCAGTTCCCATCAGGGCACATGCCAAGGTTACAGGATTGATCCTACTAGGGGGTGTGCAGATAGATGGTTTTTTTGTTTGTTTTGTAGAGAGAGAGGGGGCAAGAGAGAGAAACATTGACCGACTGCCTCCTGCACGCTCCGCACTGGGGATTAAGCCCACAACCGGGACATGTGCCCTGACCTGAAAGTAACTGTCAACCTCTTGGTGCATAGGATGATGCTCAACGACCTGAGCAACACCAGTTAGGGCTGGTAGTTGTGATTATCTCTTTCTCCCTCTCTCTTTATCTCTAAAATCAATAAAAACACTTCAAAACTTTTTAAAAAGTGTAATAATAAACCATGCTATTTTAAAATACATTTTTATTAAATCGATAAAACATTTTTAATAATTTAAAGATACTGTATAAGTAGTCCATGATCTTTTAAAAGATATTTTTATTGATTTTAGAAAGGAAGGTAGAGGGAGAAACATCCATGTGAGAGAGATACATTGATTAGTTGCCTCCCATTGAACCTGTAACCTGGGCATGTGCCCTGACCAGGACTGCAACTGATGACCTTTTTGGGCATGGGACAACACTTAATGAACTGAGCCACAGTGGCCAGGAGTAACCCATGGTACATTTAAATATAAAAGTGTTTCCTTTATTTTTTATTGTAAATAGATACATACACCTTTAACAAAATAATAAAAGACAAACCAACGTGTACTTTAAAAAACATGTTGAAAAGGAACTATTTTAAGGCATGCAGAAAAATTCAAGTACATCTACAAATTGGAACAGACTTAATCTAATGAATATTAGGTTTCCTCAAAATCTAAAAATAGTGATTAAACAAAAACTCTTTTTTTTAAGTATATTTTACTGATTTTTTACAGAGAGGAAGGGAAAGGGATAGAAAGTTAGAAACATTGATGAGCGAGAAGCATCAATTAGCTGCCTCCTGTACACCCCCAACCGGAGATGTGCCCACAACCAAGGTACTGGAATTGAACCTGCGACCCTTGAGTCCACAGTCCGATGCTCTATCCAGTGAGCCAAACCAGCTAGGGCTAGACAAAAACTCTTTATGCATTTAGAATTCATAAAAGTAAAATGTTTCTTCATTATGTCAGTAACATCCTAGTCTAATCTAATAAAAGAGTGATATGCAAATTAATAAGCATCACTCTGAGATACCTAAGCCACTCCCACCAGCCAAGCCACACCCACCAGCCAATTAGAGCAACTATATGCAAATTAACCCAGCCAGGATGGTGGTTAATTTGTATACACAGGCACAGAGCAAAGACTGAAGACAGCATAGAAGGAAGCCAAGTGCTGCAGAAGGGAGCCAAGTGGCAGAGAAGGGGGGGAGCGAGGCAGCGATGGGAGAGAGCAAGGCAGCGGAGAAGGGTGGAAGCGAGGCAGCGATGGGAGGGAGTGAGGCAGCAGAGATGGAAGGAAGCGAGGCAGCAGAGAAGGGAGCGAAGTCTGTCTCAGGCGGGCTTTGCTCCCTTCTCTGCTTCGCTCCAGCTCAGGAAGCCCTATTCTTGCAGGAATAGGCTGATGAAGCCCTATTCTTTCAGGAATCTTCCTGCAATGGGCCTCTAGTATCCTATATAATGAAGAGGGAATATGCAAATTGACCATCATTCCACCACAAAGGTGGCTGCACCCACAGCAGAGGCAGGGTTTCCATAACACAAGATGGCTGCTCCCACAGCAAAGACCAAGTTCCCGTAATGATTCTTAAGAAGCAATCAGGAGGGACCTGAGGCTGTGCCCCAACCCTTGCCCCCATAGGGCTTGACAGGGGATCTCAGGCTGCACCCCCCAACTTAGCTCCATGCTGGGGGACTTCAGGCCATGCCTCTTGCTCAGCAGGACTTGTCAGAGGACCTCAGGCCATTCTCCCTTCCCAGAGGGGTTTGATGGGAGACCTCAAGGTGCGCCTCCTTACCCCAGTGCTGGGTCGAGGACCTCAGGCTGCTCCCCTCATCCCTGGCTGGGGGATCTCAGACTGCGTCCCTTCCCCACCCAGCAGGGCTTGACAGGGGACCTGAGACTGCACCCCTGCCCAGTGGGTGGACCTCAGGCCATGTCCTCCGCCTGGCGGGGATTGACGGGGGACCTCAAGGCAGTACCCCCCCAGCCCAGTCTGGGGGACCTCATGCCATGCCTCCCAACCCAGTGCCAGGTCACAGGACCTGAGGCTACACCTCCCACCCAGCAGGGCTTGACAAGAGTGGGACAGGCCTAGTCTGGATTTAGCCCAATGGGGAAGGGGTGAGTGGGTCTAGGTCTTACGTGATTTCGAGGTGCACGTGGGTGGACAGGGACTTGACTCTGGGTACCATGGTGTGCCCCAGACTCTGATAGGAGGAAGATTTTCATATAGATTTTACTAATTTTCTTTTACCTCTAACACTTCTATTATAGAGAAAGGGCAAATAATATTAAAATATTTCCTCTAATTGATCCCCTTTTACTGTGCATGAATTTCATGCACCAGGCCACTAGTTTAATACAACATGCAAAAACATTTCTTTGGAAAAATATATTCATTAAATAATTAAAATAATGCAAAAGGATTTGCAAAAGCATATTATTATAGTGCCTAATATAATATATTTTGTGATATGTCTCTTTCTAGTAATCTTTTATATCTAAATCTTTGCCTTACATTTTTAAACCTATAAGTATGGAATATTATTTTACTGTGATAATTACACTAGACTGAGATTTATTATTTAATATTAAACAAAAATTCCAGCCTATTAGGAGAAACCATTTTTAAAAATATATTCATTTGCTACTAATAATGTAGAAGGAACTTTGCTTATATTTATCATTGAAAAAGAATTTCATATCTACTTAAATTGATTTGAGAATATGAAAGTAAAGTGTAAGCACAGTAAATACATTGGTGAGAAGAAGATTAAATTGACAATTTGCATAGAGCATGTTGGCAAGGGAGAACATTTGTAATCTCTGCACTCCTTGGTTTAGGCCATATGTAGTCACAGTTATGCTGAGGATTTGATTAAGAGCAGAATGCTGACTTTTTCCTCCTTCTTGCTTTTACTATTCCCAGAAGATTAAACTAACATTGCTTGCTCTCCCACATTTTGTTTATTCATCACATTTTTATTGTTACTGTTTTCAATTATAGTTAAGCGACTTTAGCAGATACTCCCCTCTCAGACTGCTCTCCCTTCATCAGAAATGCCTGCTCCACTCCCCTCGTGGAGATCACTTAAGCAGATGGTCGCCTGTCACTAGATTTGAGCCCAGAGAGAAAAACATGTAAGGCTCTTGTTTTAAAACCATTAAATTCATATTTAGATACTTGAATTAACATTAAGACTAGCTTGTCGTTACATTACTAGTGATGTTCCAAACTTTTTCATTTGTGTTAGCAATGCCCAGCTTAACAAACTCATAGGGTTCTGTCTTCTTGACCAAACCCTGACTCTGCTCTGCCTTTATGATCCCACCTCAGTTATCTGCTGATTTTCTTCTCGAGCCTTAGTGCCAAACAGTTTCCTTGCTACTTGTTTTTCCAATACTGTAGCCTTCACATCCTCATTGTATACTTTTATAGATTGAAGGCTGATTTGACAGTAACTGAAAACCTACCTTGCCACATCAGAAGTAGCTACCCCATTCTGGCTTGATACAGATATCAATATAAGGTTTGGAGGAGACTGGAGTTATGATACTACTTTGAGATAAGAAAATGGCAACACCTGAACAAAATTCAACAGAACAAAAGTCAATTAGCACATTAAACTATATCATCCTATCTAATAAAGAGGTAATGTGGAAATTGACCACCACTCCAACACAAGATGGCCACCATGTGGACACAAGATGGCCTTTAGGATTGGGCAGTTAGGGGCAATCAGGCTGGAAATGAGGGGAGCAGTTAGGTGTCCATCAGGCTGGTGGGGGAGTGGTTAGGGGGTGATCAAGCTGGAAATCAGAAGTGGTTAGGGGCAATTAAACAGGCAGGCAAGCGAGTGTTTGTGTGACAGCTGTCCAGGATTGGGGCTAAACAGGCAGTCAGACAGCCCTCAAGGGGTCCCAGGTTGTAGAGGGTGCAAGCTGGGCTGAGGGACACACATCCCCCACCTCCTCCCACCCCCACATGAATTTCATGCACTGGACCTCTAGTAGATAAATAATTATATTAGTTAATATGTACAAAATCTTCATAGATTTTTATCAGATAATGCATTCTTCCTGAGTCCTAACTATGTTAACCTATGTAATGCAAATTTAAACAATTGATCTGAATAATTCTATATCTAATTGCCAAGAAGGAGACTTGACCTGGGGTGTTAAACACATGATACCATGTACAGTTGATATATTGTAGAATTGTATATCAGAAGCCCATATTATTAGTAGTATTATTATTTTGAGAGAGAGAAACATGGATTTGTTGCTTACTCTACCTGCCCTGATTGAGGATTAAACCTAAACCTAGGTATGTACCCTGACTTGGAATTGAACTTGCCAACTTTTGGGATACATGGGATGACACTCCAATCAACTGAGCCACATCAGCTAGGGAAATTTTATTAACTAATATCATCCAAATTTAAAATTAAAAAAATTATATCATATATCATGACTAATATCACTTCTATCATGAACATCAGAATTAGCTAGACTATGATAAACTGAACAATAGATTGTAACAGAAACCTTAGTAACAAAACAATTTTTTAAATTTGCTCTACTCTTATTTGTATCAAATAAGAGTAAAATATCTTTTTTTAGCACTTAATATGTTTAATTAATTCGGATGTGTTATGAATTATTTTTTTCATTGAAAGAGATATTTTAAACCATTTTCAACATTCTAATTATATTCCTATATTCTCTTATATCAATGATCTTATTTATCACTAGTTTAGATCATACACTTTTAGAGTTTAACAACCACTGTTTTAACATCTTTAAAAGTGGGAATGACATTCTTCCCACCTAATTGAACCACAAGGAATTTCATGTTGAAAAACTTTAATCCATATGCCAGCCTAATTCATATAATTAAAATTCTCCTGAATATTCTCCCTAATATGGTACTATTTTAATTTCATATAGCTAGAGCCCTCCATTAATATTAATTTAATGCTTTATGATACACATTTATAAACATATATACACACATATATCCTATATAATAAAAGCCTAAAATGCTAAGTGACCTTCCAACCAGTTGCTAAACACTGACCACCAGGGAGCATACACTCCAACCAGTAGGTTCACTTGCTGCTGGGATCCAGTTGATTGGGACTGGGTGAGACTGGCCGAACACGCCCTGAAGCCATCCCTCCCTGGCCCTGATCGTGCACCAGTGGGGTCCCTTGGCCTGGCTTGTGCCCTCTCTCAATCAGGGAACCAACCCTAGGGGGATGTCAGAGAGCCAGTTTCGGCTGAACCCCACAGGCCAGGCTGAGGGACTCCACTGGTGCATGAATCTATGCACCAGGTCTCCAGTGCATATAAATGTATGCAGGGATGGAAAAAAGTAGATTTACAGTTATGAAGAAGCAAAACATGGAAACCAGTTTATTTTTGTATTATTATTTATTAAGTAGGGGCCCGGTTCATGAAATTCATGCACTGGGGTGGGGGGCATTCTCAGACCAGCCTGCCCCCTCTCACATATTGGGAGCCCTCAGGGGATGTCCTACTGATGGCTTAGGCCCACTCTCTGCTCCCCTTGGGGTGTGGGCCTAAGCCGCAGCCTGGCCTCCCTTTATGGAGGCCACCAGGCTAATCAGAAACCCCATCACCAGCCCCATCAGCCTGCTGCTACAGCCACTGCCAGTCACCGCAGCCATCAAGGTGTTTTCATCAATGTGGACTCCAGTCTCTTCACCATGAAAAAATGACAACTTTCTTTAGGCATTTTCAAGATCTGTATTTCATAGGATATGACATTTTTTTCCTTTTTTCTTTTTTTATCCTCACCTGAGGATATGTTTCCATTGATTTTTAGAGAATGTGGAAGAGAAGGGAAAAACAGAAAGAAATATCAAAGTGAGAGGAACACTTTGATTGGTTGCCTCCTGCATATGCCCTGATCTGGGCCCCAGCCAGGGAGGAGCCTGCAACCTAGGTACATGCCCTAGGTCAGAATTGAACCCAGACCCTGCAGTCAGCAGGCTGAGGCATTATGCACTGAGCCAAACCAGCTAGGGCAGGATATGACATTTCTTGGCCCTCCAGCAGTGGACCTTCTTTTTTTTTCACCAGGAGTGTGGTGGAAAAACCTTAGATCATCTTTTTGGATTCTTATTACCCAAGTTACTAAGAATATTACCAGTGGCATACAGGGAGCTTAGCCAATGAGTGTTAAGAAAAGGTATTTCCTCTGTAGTTCACTCCCATCACCGGCTCCACCCTTGCCCCTCCAGTCCCAGCTCCACCCTTACCCAGGCCTGTAGCCTCTGGCCTAGGATGCAGGCATGGGCAGGGGACTCCCAAACCCCTGTGATCACTGCCCCTTCCCAGGTCCCTGTGATTGCTGTCTCTGCTCCTGCCCAAGCCTGCAATCTCTGCCAGAGGCTGCAGGCCAGGGCAGAAGACCCCCCAAGAGCCTGCTGATCACTGGCTCCACCCCTTCCCAGGCCTGCAGTCTCTGCCCAAGGCTGCAGGCCTGTTCAGAAGACTCCCAAGTCTGTGCGATGGCTGGCTCCACCCCTTTGCTGACCTGCAGTCTCTGCCCCTTCCCAGGGCTGAGGTCTCTGCCCAAGGCTGCAGGCATGGGCAGAAGACCCCTAAACTGCTGTGATCGCTGGCTCTGCCCCTTCCCAGGTCCCTGCGATTGCCACCTCTGCCCCTTCCTAGGCCTGCAGTCTCTGCCTGAGGCTTCAGGCCTGGGCAGAAGACCCCCAAACCCCTGTGATCACCTGTCCTTCCGAGGTCCCTGCCATTGATGCCTCTGCCTCTGCTCAGGCCTGCAGTCTCTGCCCAAGGCTGCAGGCCTGGGCAGAAGACCTCCAACCCCTGCAATCGCTGGCTCTGCCCCTTTCAAAGACTGCAGTCTCTGCCTCTTCCCAGGCCTGAGATCTCTGCCCTAAGCTGCAAGTCTGGGCATAAGACCCCCAAACCCCTGCTATCACGGGCTGCAGGACTGGGCAGAATACCCCGAACCCCTGCGATTGCCAGTCTGCCCCTTCCCAGGTCCCTGTCATTGATGCCCCTGTGATTGCTGGCTCCACTGATTGCTGGCTCTGCCCCTCGGCACCCCTGCCTCCCCCACCACCTGCCTGGCTAACAGGCCTGGCTACTTCAGTTGTGAGGCTGAGGCGGACTGGGCACTGCCATCTTGTGGCTATGGGCGTGGCCATCTTTGTCACAGAGTGATGGCTAATTTGCATATTACTCTTTTATTAGATAAGATTGTATTATTTTCCATATAAACAACTGTAAACCTACTTTTAACCATGCCACTATATCACCCAGCATGTTCACCATTCAATAAAAACAAAACTTCCAGACATGCAAAGCAACACTCAAATATCATCCAATGCCAAGAAAGAAATTAGTCAATATAAATTAATCTCCAAAGACTCTGAATTTGGATTTAGCATAGAAAAACTTTATCTATTAAAATAGCTGTTAAAAATATTTAAAAGTGCCTTACATGGTTTGGCTCAGTGAATAAAGCATTGGCCTCCGGACTGAAAGGTCCCAGGTTTAATTCCATTCAAGGGCATGTAACTTGGTTGTGGGCACATCCCCAGTAGGGAGTGTGCAGGAGGCAGCTGATCAATGTTTCTCTCTCATTGATGTTTCTAACTCTATCCCTCTCTCTTCCTCTCTGTAAAAAATTGATAATATATACTAAAAAAATATTCAAAAGTGAATATATATATCATGTTTACAGTGAAAATATAGGTATTTTTATCAGAAAGAAAGAAAAACTATAAAAATCAAGTAGGAATTCAGACACTAAAAAATAAAATAACTCAAATGAAAAAGTTCTGTAATGTACAGGTTGGGGAAAAGTAGGTTTAAAGAGAAAAAAATAAATTATATATATATAGAATGCTATATAATGTCTTTTTTTTTCTTAAGATAACCTATTTTAGGTACCGAAAAAATTGTTGTACTGAGACAGAGTATGACAACTTTGACCCTAGACATTGTGTTTTTCTGCAAATTAATTTTTTTTTTAGGATTCCAGGTTTGAAAATATTTAAAGGGGGTTGTTTGTCTAAGTTGCATCTCATTAAGAATATTTCATACAACTTAAGGAAGACCTCCAGAAATCCAAAACATATTATTAAATTAGGAGGAAATTACTTTGCCATATCAAAAGACATTTTTTTCTGATGGTTCCAAAATGAGGTAATCAAAGCATTCACATGCCAAGAATCACACAATGGAAGATGAGACACAGGCTCTGCTGAGGTGAGAACCACTCCCGCCTTGCCCGTCTTCAAGTTCATTTCTATAGGCGAGTGATTGGATTGCTCTTTTCTGTTCAAGTTACAATGGATAAGTGTTTTCTCCAAAAAGCTGTATGAAACAACTAAACAAAATAACAATGAGAAATGATTGGACATTTCAGTGATTTTCGGAGAATGGAATTTAAATTGTCCAGTCAAGCATACAGATGATTTTCTGCTGGGGTAAATAAGTCTGGAAGTTGTGTGCATTGTGACATTTGGTGGCAGAACACAAAATATATATTTTTGTAACAGCACTTAAAATTCCCTCAGGAGTATAAACATTGTATCTTCCTTGCCTGTGGGCAGCAGGGCGCAGCATATGGAACACAGGTACAAGAAGAGGGGAAACAGCGTAACAGGAGGGTCATGCCAATTCAGTCTCTATGGTACCAATTTGGTCTATAGATTGTCAGGCACTATTCCCATTCTCCACAAGCTGGAGATAGACTTAGAATGCATAAACATGTGCTATAGAAATGCCCTCAGGGGAATCTGAAAGTTCAAAGAAATAAATTGTGTAACCTCCAATTCTACTAAGAAGAAAGATTTTTTTTTCCTATACTTTATTTCAGATATGACATTTGGGACATTTGAAACAGAAGATTTGTGGATTTGAATATATAGCCCTATGGGTAATTCATTAACTAATATAATTTTAAATTTCTACTGCCAGTTAAAAGAGCGAAAGACACAAGACTTTTCATCCACTTAAAGATGCTGGAAGGACAAAAAAAATGTCACTAAAACTTTCTTATAATGAAACTAGAGGCCTGGTGCACAAAAATTTGTGCACTGGGGGCGGGGGGATGCGACCCTCAGCCCGGTCTGTGCCCTATCGCAGTCTGGGACCCCTCGGGGGATGTCCACCTGCTGGCTCCCTGAGGGATCAGCTCTAAGCTGGCAATCAGACATCCCTCTGGCAGCCTGGGAGCCCTCGGGGGATGTCCACTTGCCGGCAGGGAGCAGGCCTAAGCTGCAGTTGGACACCCTTAGCGCTGCTGAGGAGGCAAGAGAGGCTCCCACCATCACCGCTGTACTAGCAGCTGTCAACCTGGCTTGTGGCTCAGCAGAGCTCCCCCTGTGGGAGTGCACTGACCACCAGGGTGCCGCTCCTGCATTGAGCGTCTGCCCCCTGGTGGTCAGTGTGTGTCATAGTGACCAGTCATTCCCAGTGGTTCTGCTTTTAGGGTCAATTTGCATATTACCCTTTTATTGTATAGGATTATTTAATGAATATTAAAACAATAATCCTATACAATAAAAGACTAATATGCTAAGTGTCTGGTTGACCGTTCTGCTGTATAACCAATCAGAGCATAATATGATAATGATATGCTAAAGCTACTCAACAACTCATTATGATGTGCACTGACCACCAGGGGCAGATGCTCCAACTGGTAGGTTTGCTTTCTGTTGGGGTCCAGCTGATCAGAACTGAGCGAGGTGGGCCAGAACTGCTTGAAGCCCTCCTGAAGTCCCTCTCCATCGACCAAGCTCTCATGTTTCTCCCGGGCCCTGATCATGCGCCAGTGGGGTTCCTAGGCATGGCCTGTGCCTTCTCACAATCAGGGACCCCTTGGGGAATATCAGAGAGCCGATTTCAGCCTGATCCCACAGGCCAGGCCAAGGGACCCCACTGGTATACAAATTCATGCACTGGGCCTCTAGTGAAATTATAAATTATACACATAAATTTATAAATAAACAATTTTTAAATACATTTTAAAGAATATCATTTTTTAAAGATATATTTTATTGATTTTTTACAGAGAGGAAGAGAGAGGGATAGAGAGTTAGAAACATCAATGAGAGAGAAACATCGATCAGCTGCCTCCTGCACACCCTCCCCCCCCCCCCCCCACTGGGGATTTGCCCACAACCAAGGTGTATGCCCTTGACTGGAATCGAGCATGGGACCCTTCAGTCCACAGGCCGATGCTCTATCCACTGAGCCAAACCGGTCAGGGCAAGGATATGATTTTTTTTTTTAAAGTTAAGTTAAGATGACTGAATAGGACCTGATAGGTTTTATGTGGAAACAGAGGAATGTATTTGAAAGACCAGGGACTTACATTTTAAACTTGAGTCCAGTAATGATTTCAATTTTTTCACTTTTCAATTCAGACTAATGCTTCTCTATTTCTATAAATGAGGGTGATTTTAACTGTTTTTTCTATTTGAAAATAATGCTCCATAAAGAAAACCAGACTTCCCACATCGTTACTCAATTTCTCAACCCATTATAGAGCAAATTGTTATGGCAAAATTGCTTTGTTTTTTTTATAAAAATTATTTTTTATATTTTGTCACTATTGAAATATCAAAAAAATGATTTTAAAGATAAATAATTTTCTCGGGTAACTGAAATTCCTAAGGGTGTGATATATTTATTTCCAACCTGCAGTCCTTCCTATGCAATAACATATTACAGTAGCCTGCCACCTGAGAAAATATAATAAGCTGTAAAAACGCACAAAACAAAGTTAGAATTGTTATAGTGAGAACAAGGGATACTAGGAAAAGTGAGTAATCAAAAGACACTAAAACAGTTTGCAGTATGTTTCCTAATTTAAGGATTATCTTAACCCTTTTAACCTTCTTAGCATAAGTAGAAGAAAAAAAAGTCCATTGAATTTTTTTTTTTATTTCTTAAAAACTATAACACTTGAGAACACCTTCATATGCAAGCATGCAAATCCCACATTTGAAAATAATTTATCCTATTCTTTTCTTTGAAAGCAAATAACCAAATAGAGTAGTTAGCTGTGGGAAAGCATTTATAGTTTCCTTTTTAAGTCCTTTTGTATTTTTTCCAAAGCCATTCTGTGTTCATGGAAAGGTAGTACATTCAGGCAGCCAATCATGTACTCTTTCTAACAGTGCAATGTAGTGATCTTCAAAAGAATTTCAGCTTCCCCTTCTCCATAACTTGCATTTATGCAACCCCTGGTCTTTTAAATGCTTAACACATTTCAGTAATACTTTCAATAGTAAAGACAAATTTTAAAAAAATTAAAAAGGAAAACTCAAGGCTTAATTCTCATAGGATTTCATTTGGTTGTAAGTCTGATTCTGAAGGACATTTAATGGCACCTTTCCTGTTCATGTCCAAATTGCAGTTGATCAGTTGGTTAATTCTATTTAGTTCTCATTATACTTGGGGGATAATGCAGAAATAGGAACAAAATCAAGGACGTAAAAAGTCCTAAAAATCCTACAAGATTAATATTCACATTGTTGTTATCTCAGGGATCATTGAAAGAAAAGGCACATCTTTTCTCCATTTTGCATGTCTTCATTATTTTTCTGTGGTTTAAGGGCATTCATTCTTAGCCTAGAAAATAGAACATACTTTCTTGACTTAAAATATTTAATTGGTGCTTTTACCATCTTGAACAATTCAAGCACCTCAGAACCTCTTTCTCTCCTGACCCCAGTGCTCCCCCTTTCCCTTTCCTCCTATCTTCCTAGCTTCAGTGATATATTGTCATGCATTTTAATTCTCTCTATATTTACCCTTCTCATTAATATTTATTCTTTCCTTTATTTGTGCTTCTAGCTATAATTAGTTCCAATTACAGGAAAAACTCATTTTATTTGAAATAGCTAATAATAAATTTTCTTCTCTTTTTTAAAAACTATTTTATTATAGCCCTGGCCATGTGGGTCAGTTGTGGAGCCCCATCCCATGCACCAATAGGTCACAGGTTCAATTCCCAGACAGGGCACATACCTAGGTTTCAGTTTTGATTGCAGTTGGTGTGTGTATGGGAATCAACTGATCAATGTTTCTCTCTCACATTGATCTCTCTCTCTCCCCCCCCCCGTCTCTCTCTCTCTCCCTCCCTTTCTCTCTCTCTTGCTCTCTTTCTCCCTTACCCTCTCTCTAAAACAAAACAAGACCAATGAGCATGTCCTTGAGTATTAAAAACTAGGGGCCCGGTGCATGAAATTCATGCATGGGGGGCAGAGAGGTGGTCTCTCAGCCCAACCTGCACCCTCTCCAGTATGGAGTTCTTGGGGACTCTCACAATCCAGGACCTCTGGTTCTTAACTGCTAACCTGTCTGCCTGCCCTAACCACTCTGCCTGCCTGCCTGCTTGATCCCCCTAACTGTCCTCCCCTGCCAGCCTGGTCACCCCTATTAACTTTCTTTTTTAATCTTATCCCCTTCACGCACAATTGCGTTTGACTTCCTTATTGACTTCTCCTTCTCACACAATTTTTCTCCTTTATGTAACACTTTTCCTACTGACTCATCATTTATAAACTTTTCTTTCCTCCTTATTTCCTACTTCTGTTCCATCATCATTCTTCCCATTTTTCTACTACCCTCCTTCCCTTCCCACATTTCTTCTTTCCTTTATCTTTTACTCCTGCCCACCCTCCCCTTTTCCTTCCTTCCCACCTTAATTTTTTTCTTCACTTCCTCCCTCTGAACTGCTTTGCTCCCTCTCCCATTCCTTCCTTCTTCCCAGTCTCCTTTTAAGCTCTACCAGCTCCCCCTTTATAACTTTTCTTCCCTCTCTCTTTTTCTCTCATCCTACCTTTGCCATACATTCTTCTCTACTTACTGCCACTGTTTTAATACCTATCTATTTACCTGCCTAATTATCCACTATCATTTATCTTTTTTTCTTTTCTGACTTCTGCTTTTAAAATCTGTCCCTAGTACACAACTATACTTGGTCTTTATTATAGGCCCTACAATTCCCTCATACATCCTCTATCCTTTTTTAACTCTGCTGTCCACTCTTTTATAAAGTTCTTCCCTCCATCCTGTTCCACCCCTCCCCCACCTGGTTACTTCCCCCCAAACCCTCCCTGGCTGCTGCTCCCTCAGCCCGCCCCCTGCCCATCTATCCCTCTCCTGGCTCCCTGGAGGGTTCATCCCAGCTCTGAAGGGAGACAGGGCCCCTCACAGGAGACCCCTGCCCCTGTGGCAGAGAAAATGCAGCCAGCAGAGAGAGTGGGCCCACGAGGCGGTGTGTGTGTGAGAGAGAGGGAGCAGCCCTCCTTCCCTCATTAAAGCTTCCATGGGGAGAGGGCATTAACCCCCAGCTCAGGGCTCAGCCCCAGCCAGGTGGCAGCTGCCTGTGCAGCCCCGGCACTGCAGCAGCAAAACAGGAGCACCTCCACCTCTGGACCATCTACCCCTCCATTTGGGGATACCAATGGCACAGCTTCTGTTTCCCCTGGATAGCACTGCTGGTCCCGCCCCTTGGCTTAAGCCTCCAGTGCATGTGCCCTGGCCATCGGGGGCTTTGCAGGCTGGTCCCGCCCCTTTGGCGCTGGCTCGCTCTTCCCACCCTGCCCGGGGGCAGGGGTCAGACGGGAAGGGCTTACCAGCTGGCTCACTCCTCCTGCCCTGCACTGTGGCCTGGATCCTGAGGCAGAGGTCTTCCCTCTGCCCTGCTGGACCCTGGGGTTTCGGCGTCCGCCATCTTGCCTGGGCTAATTTGCATACAGTTGCTCTGATTGGCTGATGCACATGGCTTAGGCGTCCTGAAGGGATGGTTAATTTCAATATCATGCTTTTATTAGTTTAGATATACAGGTTAGCTCTGACAGGTTTGGCTCAGTGGCTAGAGTGTTGGCCTGCGAACTGAAAGGTCCCAGGTTCGATTCTAGTCAAGGGCATGAACTTTGGTTGTGGGCATATCTCCAGTGAGAGGTGTGCAGGAGGCAGCTGATCAATGTTTCTCTTTCATTGATGTTTCTAACTATCCCTCTCCCTTTCTCTCTGTAAAGAAAATCAGTAAGAAAAATTTATTCCCCCAAAAATGAATACACACTTTAATAGCTGATAACTTGATGTTGAA
>PVJC01017661.1:0-32224 GCA_004026665.1 Murina feae | reverse complement strand
GCTCCCCACCCCCACACCAACTGCCACCATGCCATCTCCCTCCCGCCCACCCCCACATCACGCTCACCCTGCCGCTGGCACTGCACTGGCCTACAGGGCTGCGGGCCGCCATTTTGCCTGAGCTAATTTGCATACAGCCATTCTGATTGGCTGGTGGGAGTGGCTTACCCCATCCCGGAGAAACGTTAATTTTAATATTAAGCTTTTATTAGTTAAGATTGATATAAGGGCAATGGCAGTTACTTCTCTGCTGTGTGTCAGGCACTTGGCCAAATACTTACCTGTGTCTTCTCTAATCCCCAGAATAACTACATAGAAATCAGGCATTATTTTCTTTTTACAAATAAGGAAACTGAAGCCCAAAGAGATTTAGTAAGCAAGGTTTTAAACCATCTGTCTGTGCCAGAGTTTCCATTTTTTCCACTATACCTCTCCTCCCTCAGTAACTCATTAGGACTCAATCCTGTTGGAGACACATACTGAATGGGGAGAAATTTCAACATTGCATTTGGGTAATATTAGCCAATGATCCACAGTGAGATATTCTTACTTTAAGGTCTACCATTACTTTGCTAATGGGTTTGCTAATAGTATTGGCATTTTTAAAATTCACAATTGGTGTCCTCATAAGTCTGCAAAGGTCGGTGGAGCCAGAACAGTATGTGCTCTGAGATGCTTCCTGAAAACCCAGTGGTTACCTGGGCGCACTGGGGCGCAGAGTCCTCTGTTTCATTCGTTTCACAGCCTCTTGGTGTCTCAACCTCTTGAAATATGCGTCACAGGGTTTTTTCAGGTTTCATTGTGTAGGTGACATAAAATAGAGGTCCAGAAATGAACTACGCCTTATGCCCTGAGCCCTGCTAGATATGACTATAGCTGTTTTTCCTGTCAAAAAAGAGATACCTTAGGTGTAAGGCCAACTAAGAAAGGAGCTAGAAGCCTTTCCACAAAATGATCCTTCACTGTTGCAGAACTTCTTTATTCTAAACTCTTGCACTCACAGAGCGAAGACACAAAATGGGCCAAAGCATTGACATAGAACCATGGCAACTCCTGGCATGCACAACCAAGTGGCATTATGCCTAGAGAGAAGGGCTGATGCTGGCATCCTTTTGCTTTCAGAAAAGGCTTCTAAATATCAAAACCAAAAACAGACGGAAATGCTTTGTATCGTAACAAATTAGATGCTCCATGCCATCCTGAGCCAGAATAGGCTTGTCCAAAGTTGTAAGTTCAGCACAGTGCTCAGCCATGCAGCTAGGTTCAGCCTCCCAAAAAGAGTCTCTCCAGCTCCTGTCACCAATGGTGGAAAGCAGCACTGGGGCAGCCTTGAAACACAGGAAGTGCCACCAAAGGCCAACAAAACCTGTGTTCAGAAGTTTTAATCTTGTACCTACTTAAAGACATAGGAAAAATTATATTCCCTGGGCATATTTTAAATTTACGAGTTTTATCATAATTTTTTATAGTTGTAAAAGATGTAGTTTCTGACATACTGTATGTTGCACATGTGCATTCAAGATCTTTTCAACAAGCCCCAGTTGGTTTGGCTCAGTGGATAGAGCATCGGCCTGCCAACCAGAGGGTTCTGAGTTCACTTATGGTCAAGGGCATGTACCTCGGTTGTAGACTTCTCTCTGGCCCAGGCCCTGGTCAGGGTGCGTGCAGGAAGCAACCAACAGATGTGTTTCTCTCACATAGATGTTTCTCTACTATGTCTTTTCCTCTCTCCCCCACTCTTCCTAAAAATCAATGGAAAAATATCCTTGGGTGAGGATTAACCAAAAAATCAACAACAAAAAAAATCTTTTCAACAAAATCTTGAAGTTATAGATCTAATACCCTCAATTTATTGAAAATATCTACCATATAATCTAATTGACAAAGGCAGTCCTCGTTGTCAAACTAATAAGAACATCAGGAATATTTTGTGTGTGGGGGGGGGGGGCGGGCAAGAGGGGTGTAATTTAAAAACTGCAGATAACTGATTTAATATGTATTCCCCCTCAACAAACTCTCCCTTCTGAATCTTAACTGTGAAGAAGAGGAAGAGAGAGAGAAGAGAGTGTGTCACCTGGATGACACAAAGCCTCTGCTCCCTTCAGTATTTCTCCTCCAGCCTTCCTCAGTTTTCTTTCAGGGGACTCTCCTCCAGAGCAGGGGTGGGGAACATCCAGCCCAAGGGCCAAAATCATTTGGTCCGGCCCTGCCAAGGCAGCTGCAGGCAGGACTCAAAATTCAAAAACTCTAAGAGCTTTTGTCAGAGCAGCTGAAATTTATATTAAGTGAATTATATTAGGCGAATAATCCAATAAATATCCAAATGGTCCTTGGCAGAAAAAAGGTGTCCCAGCTCTGCTCTAGAGTGATTGTTCTTGGATTTTGTGTCTTGCTTTCACTATCAGAGCAATGCTCCGTGGTACAACATTGGAGATGGTTAACGTGTGCCTGTCTTTCTAAAGTGGGTCAGGATCTGCTGTGGAAGTGGAGTGAGGACCTGAGTGTTCCAGGAAAGGTGGTGGAGAGGTTGAATCTGAAAGTTACTCTCTCAAAGCTTTCAGTGCTGTGTTCAGCTTGAAAAGTTGTCCTCACCCCCAAAGGAAGCAAACCATTTTGGAAAATCTCTGTTCTGAGTCATGGGCACAGGAATGGGATGTTGTTGCCAAGACTCCAAGTTAATTGGCTTCTGGGTCTTCTTTCTTTCCTTTTTCCATTTCCTCTTCCTCTTCCCTTTCTGTCCCTCTTTCCCCCCTCCCTTCATTAACCGATAGGAGCAGGGACCATCTGCTTTTCCTCCACTATCTGCTGCTCCCTCAGCCATTAACCCCCTCCCTCCCCAAAGTGGGTAGAAATCCTTCCCTATGTGCCATAGCTTAGGGCTCACGTACAGATTTCCCCTTTGCACTGAGAGTGACAGGGAGGGTGACCAAGTCACCACTGAGCTCCTGCAGCTGAAGTGTCAGAGCCCCTCACTTTCCCATCTCACAGCCTCTTCTAAGGTTCTGACAGGGTCCCTAACATATTTACAGTATCATATATTTGTAAACTTTTCAAAGAAAGGTATTTTGTTATTCTCTTACTTAAAGAAGACACCCCTTCAAAATGTATAAGTTTACCATGCCAAAATTTCTAGATCTAGCAACTAAAAGTTCAAGATGCCTGGTTACATTTGAATTTCAGATAAACAACTAATACTTTTTTATTATTCCAAATACTAGGAGGCCAGTGCACAATATATTGTGTACTTGGGGGTCCCTCAGCCCGGCCTGTACTCGCCCAACCTGTGGCCTGCCACCGGCCCATCAGCCCCGCCCACCCCACACACCCCAGCCCGTCACCTGCCCAGTACACCCCGTTCACCCTGCCGCCTGCCCTGCACCTGCCTCCAAGGTTCTGCTGCAGGCCTCCAGGCTGAGTTAATTTCCATACAGCCACTCTGATTGGCTGGTGGGCATGGCTTAGGCGCCCCGTAGAAACGGTCAATTTCAATATTACGCTTTTATTAGAGTAGATTACCTGAGACACACTTCTGCTAAAACAATTATTCCATGTTAATCTGAAATTTTGTCTGGCAGCTGCCCTACATCCTCAAAACTTCGATCCTCTCTTGTGTGGCCACCAAATGGTAAGGTGAGCCTTGCTCTTTCCAATCAGATCAACCATCTTGGAATTTACCCTGTAAACCCTTCAGAAACTATAGTTTGGAAGGTCTATGCTGACCGAATTTATGCAATCTTATTTTTTGGCATGTTTTTTGCTATAGAAACACAGATCAAAATAATTTCCCAACTCTGTGGAGAAATGAGAAACTCCTCTAGTGAGAGACGAGAAAGCTGTAAAATGTCACTGCGGTGCTTTGTGCTGGGCTCCAGCAGGGAACATATGTGTTTGGATAGGAAGCTCCGTGAGTGGGTGCAGAGAAGCAATAGTGAGTGGGGGAAGGTGGGGAGAATCATGGCTCAAAAAGATTTCAGTTGCAACAGGCAGCAACAAAGCAGTGTTTCTCAAGTGTTTTGAACTCTGACTTACATTGATAAATACATTTTCCAAAGTGACCCAAAAACACACCTCCATATATATGTGACTAAAACAAGTTTCATGAAGCTTTCAACATTTTATGTACAATTACTATGTGTCATGCACACTGATATTTTCTACTCTAATTTTTTTTAAAGAGTTGACTGCACTTTATAGATCATGATCTGTGATAGATCATGATCTGTGATTTAAAAACCATGGCAGGGCCCTTGCTGATGTGGCTCAGTGGATAGAGCATCGGCCTGCAGACTGAGGGGTCCCGGGTTCAATTCTGGTCAAGGGCACATGCCCAGGTTGTGGGCTCGATCCCCAGTGAGGGGCGTGCAGGAGGCAACTGATCAATGATTCTCTCTCATCACTAATGTTTCTATCTCTCCCTCTCCCTTCATCTCTGAAATCAATAAAAAATATATTTTTAAAAAAATGGCAGGATTAAAAAAAAAATAAAAACCATGGCAGGAGAGCAGTGCTACTCAGAGCAACTGCTCAGAGGACTGGCTGTGGTGTGCAATAGAAAAGAAGCCTGCAACACATTGTAAGTCAATGAGCTGCTGCTTCACTGAGAAAATCTTGCCCTGAAAACCATGTCAGCTTAACAGCATGCTTAGTGACAGTCGATTCACTGTTCTGGCTGAGTTCCTTAACCTGTCTAATGGGTCACAAAGATTTAGGATGTGACACCAGTCCTCAGATGACCCTCCAGGAAGGAAGCAGTGCAGATAAACCCACAGAGCAAGCATCCAGATGAGCATGAGAGGGTGCAATCTAGAGTGTGAGGAGAGGGAAGGAAGAGCAAATAGTGAGTGCTTAGAATGTGCATGGATACATGTCACTGAGACCAGGGACCCTGCTTTGGAGAAAGTGTAGATACTTTTCCAGGTACCCCATCCAACTGAAAGACAATTGGTTTAGCAACAGACATTTAATTACTGCATGTGGAGGTGGAGGTTGGAAAAAAATGTGAAGATTTTACTGCAAAGATCTGGATCTGGTTTTCTTACCCACCTCTACTCTGTAATAGTTTCCTTACCCACTTTTTCTGCCTATTCCCAGCCCACCCATCTAGTTCCTATATAGCAATCATAGTAATATTTCTAGAATATAAATCAAATTATGTCTCTATCCTGTGGAAAATAATAAATCATTTCTCACTTAACTTAAAATCAGATCCAAGTTCCTGAGCGTGTATGCCCTGTGTGACCTGGCCCCAGCCCCCCTTTCCAGCCTCACCTCTTCCCATTCCCTTCACCTACTGCTTTCCTGCCACACTGCCCTTCCTTTTATCTCTTATAGGGTCAACATCTTTCCTGCCTCAGGTTCTTTGCACACACCGTTCCCTCTTCTGGGATTGTACCTCTCCCACTCCACCTACATAAGTCCTCTCCTGAATTACTACTCCTGCCTCCTCTAATTTAAGTTCCTTTGGTTATATTCTCAGCACCCTGAATTTTCTTCAAAACATATATTATGGTTTATAATTAAATAATTATCTCTGTATTCTTTTGTTTGTTTGCTTAATATCTGTTTCCCCCATTTAGCTGAAGCTAGTTCCATAAACAGTGCCTAAAACATTAGCAAATGCCAACAATTTTTAAACCAATGAATGAGGATTATGATGACTAATTATTTCATGCCAAACATTGACAAACTATATCTCTTTCAACCCGGAGGCTTACTGACAAGTACACTTCAGACAATGTGTGTGTACAATGGATCAGACACCTGCTTATTAGTGCTGAAGCATGTTTGGATAGGCTTAACAGAGGCAGTTCTGGGTATCCCTTCCCAATTTTACATTTAATGCCATGAGGGGAGGATTTGTACCACAAAAATCAGAATACACTACAAATGGGTATTTTTTTTTTCCATTGGAGAGCCTGTTTACCAGAACACCGTTGGTGTCTAATATACATATATACTAGATACCTGGTGCACAAAAATTTGTGCACTCAGAGTGGGGGGGTCCCTCAGCCTGGCCTGTGCTCTCTCACAGTCTGGGAACCCTTGCGGGATGTCCACTTGCTGGCTTAGGCCCGCTCTCTGGGCAATTGGGCCTAAGCTGGCAGTCAGACATCTCTCTGGCAGCCTGGGAGCCCTCGGAGGATGTCCACTTGTCAGTGAGGAGCAGGTCTAAGCTTCAGTCAGACATCCTTAGCGCTGCTAAGGAGGCAGGGGAGGCTTCCACCACCACCACCATGCTGGCAGCCATCAGCCTGGCTTGTGGCTGAGCAGAGCTCCCTCTGTGGGAATGCACTAACCACCAGGGGCAGCGACTGCATTGAGCATCTGCCCCCTGGTGGTCAGTGTGTATCATAGTGACCAGCCATTCCCAGTCATTCTGCTGTTAGGGTCAATTTGCATATAACCCTTTTATTACATAGGATAGAAGCCTGATGCATGGGTGAGGGCTGGTTGGTTTGCTCTGAAGGGTGTCCTGGATCAGGGTGGAGGTCCTGCTGGGATTCCTGGCCATCCTGGATGAGGGGCTGAGGGCCATTTTCAGACTGGCCACACCTCCTTCAGAGTAGGGGTCCCTGCTGGGGTGCCTGGCCAGCCTGGGTAAGGGGCTGAGGGCCATTTTCAGGCTGGCCAATTCCCTTCATGGAGGGGGGTCCTGCTGAGGTGCCTGGCTAGCCTGGGTGAGTGGCTGATAGCTGTTTTCAAGCTGGCCACATTCCCTTCAGGGTGGGGGTCCCTGCTGGGGTGCCTGGCCAGCCTGGGTGAGGGGCTGATGGCTGTTTGCAGGCTGGCCACAGCCCCCAGCCACCTAAGCTCCCAGCAAAGCTGGCTGAAAGCAGGCATCTGGGGTTTATTTATCTTCTATAATTGAAACTTCGTTGCCTTGAGCAGAGGCCACAGTCTGCATAGGCAGGCAGCTTCCTCCATCACTGGGGCAACAAAGCCTCCTGTTTGCTTTAACTCTGTCGCTGCCGGCCGCCATCTTGGTTGGGTTAATTTGCATATAGTCGCCCTGATTGGCTGGTGGGCGTGGCTTGGAGTGATGCAATTAGCATATTACTCTTTTATTAGATTAGATATACTAGAGGCTTGGTGCACAGATTCGTGCACCAGTGGGATCCCTTGGCCCAGCCTGCAGGCCATGAAGCTAGTTCATCATTATCCCCTGAGGGGTCCCAGATTACAAGAGGGTGGTTCTCGGGTGACGCATCCCAGAATCGGCTCCCTCCTCTCTGGTTCTGGGTGAGTCACTCGAGAACCACAGTTGCCAAGTCACCACAGCTTGGCAGCTCCTGCATTGAGTGGCTGCCCACTGGTGGTCAGTGCATGTCATAGCTAACATTTGGACTGCTGGACAGTCATGGAATGGTTGGACAGTCACTTGGGCTTTTATATATATAGATACCCTACTTCATGTTAGGTATTACAGAGTCATCATTAAAAATAGTCATCATCCTGTCTAGCAATATTCTCCAGTCTAGTTTAGAGACTAACTAGGATACATCAGGAATCAAGGAGAATCAGGGTATAGCTGTGCGGCGTGAGCACATCCATGATCAGAAAAGAATTAGATTAGTATGGGTTGAAATAGGTACCAGCAGATCTCCTTGAAGCCATGCACATTCCTGCTACATCCTTCCAATCACACATCCAACCTGCTGGATGCTCTGGAAAGGTAAAGACTTCCATGTCCTGGTCCTCAGTTTCCTAATCTGTGAAATAAAATGGTCTGATTTGATTGTCATTAAGCTCCTTTGTAGCTCAGAAAAGTTGTGTGGTTCTAAATAATTAGAAATGTCAGCCATAAAGCACCATTCTGAAACATCCTCTCCTGTGATTGATGTTCTCTCAGAGACTCCATTTGGGGATAAAAGGGTGAAGTGACAATGACCCTCTTGCTATTGAGTTAGGTCAGTTTCCTGTTAGCCAAAAAAGAAACTTGATATCTGAGGATGGCAGGAGATCTCATAGGTTTTCCTCCTGAGCATCATTCATAAACCCAGTGACCATTTGACAGGGAAGTAAGGTTACTATTTTTAAGTCAGCAGGAAAAGGGCAGAACAGCAAGATAGAGAGATGATTTATCCTGTGGCCAGAGTGCACAAAACTGACTGGAGAAACTAATCAAATCAGGCTTGATAAAGCCGATACTGCCTTCTCTCCCCTGTGCCTAGAAGCCTTGTTGGAGCTGGTCTGCCAGGGAACCTGATTTAGGGCACAGATTGACTTCTGAATAGCAATCCAATTGCATGCATTTCAATTATTGGATTTTTAAAAAATCATTACCATGAAATATAACACAAAGCTTTTGATGATGCTAAATGCTGGCCAAAAGCTGGTGTCTTTGAAGAGACCTGCTCCCAGGCACCTGTGGAACTCCCAGGTGGGGCTGGTTCTGGACTCCTAGGCCCCCTCCCTCTCCCTTACTGCTTCCCCCATGTCCTTAAAGGCAGGAACAGCTACAGCCAGGTTGGATCTTGCAGCCCAATTCATCTCAAACTACCGTGAAGGCCAGGACTGCAGGAAGCCAGCCTGACAGGCTTTCCCCACTCTGTGCAGGCGGGCTGGGCTGCAGGCTGCACTACTGCAGGCGGCCATGCTGGCGTCCCACTCAGGCAGAGGCTAGGCTGGAGTCCAAGTAGACATTTTTATATTTTGAACTTTTTATATTTTTAGTTGGAGCAAGAAGACAGGAAAGATCTGGTGGTGAGGATAGTTGAATTCACCACAGACTTAATGAGTGCCTGCTCCAGGGTAGAAAGGTGAGTTGGGTGGGCCAAGGGGAATAAGAACACGATTTCTGTGAAGCAGGGGGTCTCCCAGGGGTGAGGACGACAGAGCCCCTAAGCGCTAGGACACTTGCATGCATGACTCTGGAGACCAGGTTCTGTGACGCAGGCCTAATTTTATTGAGGAAGTACAGCAGTATATATAGCGGAGGTGGCCAATCATGGAACGCCAGGTCTTCTTATGGAGCCAATGAGCGTAAAGGTCGGGGTATGTGGCTCTAGGAGGGGCTCAGGAGGGCATTGCCATCTTCCTGGTTTGCCAGAAAGATCTGAATTACTGGAGTGTGCTCACAGAATTGCATCAGCCACTGCACCGAAATAAACCTCCTGTGCTCTACCTACATTTCTGCATTTAAAGAGTTCACAGTCTAATGGGCAAGATTTTGCATGAACAAATACTTTCAATGAAGCAGGATAAGTGATCATATAAACATATGCACAGGTTGCTATGGAAGCACAGAGAAGGGATTTTAGACCAAAAGACGCTGTCCCTTGAGCTGTGTTGTGAAGGATGAGGAAGCAGCAAATGAAGCAAGTCAAAAGGAGAGTTCCAGGCAGAAGGAAGTCCACAGTGCACTAGGAGCACCCACCATTGGGCAGTCATGGGCAGCGTGGTATAAGAAGCGTAGAAAAAGGAAAGCAGGGCCTGGGAGACACACAGAGAGGGAGGTAGCAACCAGGTGATGGAGGCACCTGAGTGCCTGGGTGAGGAAACTGAAGCTCTGCTCTATAGGAGTTCGGGAGCCATTGAAGAACGCTGAATAAGGAAGTTACGTGATCACTTTGCATAGATAGATCCCTCTGGTGGAGAGAGAGGGTGGGTTTAAGGAGAGTGAGACTAAAGGTTTGTGCAAAGATACTGGTGCTCCAGGGCAATGCTGGTAGAGATAGAAAGGAGTGGGTGAGCCTGGGAAGGATCTGGGAGGTAAGATCAGAAGAACTAAACATCTGGATGATGGACTAAATGCAGAGTGAGATGGTGAGGAAGAGGGATTAGCCTAGGATAGCTGTCTGGTTTCTTACCTGAGTGAGTAGAGCTGCATTTCTCAAAGCACGTGTCTTGTACCACCAGTTCTGCTGGATGTGAGAAGGTATTGTGTCTAAGTGTCTGCATCCTCAGGTAAGTTTGAGGAATGCTAGCATAAACCAAGCAACACCAGATCTCTCTGCTGCAGGACTTCTCAGAGCCTTTAGTGTGCTGCTATTAATAATAATAATAACAACAATCATAGTCATTACAATCATTATTAAGAACTTACATGAGCTCCATTTACCATGTGCTCATTGAGCCATTTGGAAAAAAAAAAAATCCTTGAGAAACTTTCCTGAAACTTAAAAGAAATCAGTGGATAAGCTCACAAATATGAACTAATAACATGGTATTGAACAATAACATAGTATTGAACTAATAACAAGGTCATGAAGCAAGAAGCTCCAAGTGCAGGTGACCTGAGCCAAAGGCAGTGTGAAGCATGGCCAGGTGCAAGGCTAAATATTTTATATTCATTGTTTCAGGTTCCCAGAACAACACTGTGTGATAAGAACTTTTTTTTACCTACTTTACATGTGGGAGAACTGGGGTTCATCAAAATTAAACAGCAAACCAAAGATTACCACACATCTAGTAAGGATTAGAAACCCACCCGTAAAATTACACCACATCATTTCTAGGTGCTAAGGTGTTTAGTGACCTGTAAGGAAGGGAAGGACCTAACCTACTGCGTCTCTCAAATTGAAGTGACCACAGAACCTCTGTTTATGGGGCATCTCACAAGATGAGTGGTACATGCAGTGCATTAGTGGAGTAGGGTGGAGTGCCACTGGCCAAGATCAGGAGTACAGACTGACAAGAGGGAAATTGTATTTATGCATGTCATGCAGTCTAAGATTGAAATTTGCCAAAATAGAAATATAGCTAACGTGTTGTAGAAATGCAAAGTAGGCGGAAATTATTTTCAACATTAATGTTCAGAGAAAATGGTCAGTTAAGATGCTACTGGCTTCAAGTTACAGAAGACCCAACTACAAGGAGCTTAAGAAAGACACTTATTAAAGCATAACAAAAGTTTGGAGGTAGAATAATTCTACTATTAGTTAATTGAATGGATCAACATCATCGAGTATGCGATTTTTCCCTGGTATTTTGCTGGTTTTTTGTTTTTTGTTTTTTCTGGCTTTGCCATCTTTGTTATGCTCAATTGTCTCTCTGAGGCGCCAGGTGGCTGGCACAGTCCCAGATGTCAGATGCAGACAGCAGCACAGGATGTCAGGACTGACTTTAGAGTACTAAGACTCAAAAAAGCGTGGTCGAAGAGGGGAGATATTAAGTGGTGTTATTAAGAAAACATGTCCTTATGCTCCAAGAAGCAAGTGATGCTTCCTACTCGAAAGCATTGCAAACATTTCTTGAGTTCATTGCTAAATACAGATTGAACCAGGCAAAGTGAGCACAGACACCAGGCACTTGGACGGAGAGATGAGCTGCCATGAGCAAGCAGGCAGCTGGTGCTCAGCTGAGCACGCTGGAAAGAAGCCAAACCTCCGTGAGGACTGTCCTGAAAGTCGACAGTGAGTCAGCCCAGGAAGAGGACTGACAACTTCAAAATAAGGGCCATCCCAGCGCCAGTGTGTCCTGCTGTAGATGGCCCAGGCCAGGAGCACTGTGGGCCCAGACACAGAGACGACCAAAATGTGCTATCAGTTCCCTGGGACACTGTGTGTGTTCAGCCAAGTCTCACATTCTTATTATCTTCATAACTGATCGAAACACTCCGGGTGTGTCATTAGAGGTACCTGGACTATTGGAATCACCCCTATCTCTGACTCTGATTGATTCTAAGAATCAAAGTGAACAGAATTTAAGACCTGTGTCCCATAGAAACTCATTTCTAAATTACAAAAGCACTTGGTAATCTGGAAGCCCCCACGCAGATGGCAGCCCTTATTATTAGAAAACATATTGAAGGAGTTGGCATGCATGTTGGAGGAAAAGAAAATGAGAAAAATAGGGATTGAAAATAAAGTACGTGTGAAAGACTGTAAATGTGGAATTTAGATAATAGAAAACAGAAGATCTGACCAAGTGACATCTCTGCTGTCAGTTTTCTGTCTTTCAGTAGCATCAGAGATGTGGTAGAGCTGGTGGATTCTCGTTTACGAGGCACTACGACAGTGGGATGGAGGACCAGGGCAAAAACGGTTGGCAGGCATCTCACACAGCAGCTTCTGGAACAGCTCTCTAGGCTAGTAGCTTGGAATTTCAAGTTTTAAGGCAGAAGATGACAATAAATTTGTACCCAGTTCAGATTTTTTTTTTTCTGCAAGTGTTGAAAGACTAGTGAGAAAGGAGTGCTATGATGAAGAGTAACATTTAAAAAACAGAACAACTCAACCTACAAAATGATGTTGGGAAGAAGTGGGGCAATCGGAGGCCACGGACCTAAGGAAAAGCAGGCGTGGGGGGCTGGGGCTGGAGAGGCAACAAATGTGTCTGGGTTTGCAGCTGTTCTGCTAAGTGCTTTCACATGTCAAGTCATTTCATCAAAAAGGCATAACGGCAAGGCCATATTAAGTAATGTTGAGATTTATAAAACAGACCTTGTGTTACAGGTTAAAAGCAGTATCAAGTTCTGTAGGAAGCAATGCAATGCTCCCCAAGAGACAGATGTGGGAAGGAGGACCCATAAGATCATTAGCCATGGTTCAGAGTATTCGAGAATATGCCATTGTCATGAGGAAAGACTCCATTGAGTCTTATTAAAAAGCAGGTGTTGGGGGTCTGGGGGATTTTTTCCCTCTGGGTTTCATGTGATGATAAGTGGAGAGGGCCTACAGCTTCTTATTCCACCAATTCCTTCTATTTCTCTCTAAGGAAGAAATAGCCTACATGGCTGGTGGGCTTGAAAGAAGCTAAAGGTGCCTGCCTCAGCCCATTTCTCCTTCCTCTTTGGGGATCTGCCACCCCACAGAGAGCACACACCTCACACTGCTCCTTCTGGGCATCCACAGGGAAGACCCAGATAGCTGGCACTGCCATGGCCAATTGGGAAGCTGAATCTGGCTCTGGGATGCTGACTGGGGAATCCATGGTTGCTGCATTCATAAGCCAGGCCCCTCCAAGTCCAACCAAGTCTGTAGCAGAAACACAGGTGATATTTTCATTTCCATCTGCCCAACTCCTACATCTCCACCTCACTGTTTCTAGCTCAAGTATCCTGAGAGGAATACTATTTCTGACCCCCTCCACCCCCAGCATCAGGAAGTGAGTAAGAAGAAGAATCAAAAGTTTTCAGAATACCATCCAATGTAGTGGGTTTAAACTTATTTTACTAAATCAAGTCCTGATTCTATTACCTGACATTCAAGACTCTTCATGATCTGAAACCAGTATCTCCTTGCATGTGAGCTAATCCGCTTCCCGGCATGCATACCTCCTTCTAATGGAATCAGACCCAACACACTCAGCACCTTATTGTCTCTGTGCTCGGGGTATTCCCTCCAAATGGTAAGTCCCTTTCCCCATTTCTCATGTCTACATCTGACCTATATATTCTTCTTCTTCTTTTTTTTTTTTTTAGTATAGATTTATTTATTTATTCTTTTATTTATTTATTTTTATTTTTGCTTAAAGTATTACAAGTGATAGGTAGGTCTCCATTTTTTTTCTTAAAGGACAAGCCTAAATTGCACCAAATCCGTAGGTGCTTCTGCAGCAGGTTCTATTTAGAGGTCCCCTACCCAACAGTCACCCCCACTTTCTTCTTTTTCCACTGGACCCCAACTTTCTTTAGTTCTCAGGTGACTAATATACTGTAGGTGAGGTGTGCCGGCACCCCTGTGAACCTTAACTATCTAAACCCCTATTGGTAGTGCAGGTCCCCTGCCAATGATTGATTTAGGAGTGAACATGAGACCAGGTTTTGAACAACAAGCCATTTAGAAAGAAATTCAAGGCTGGGAACATTTTCCCCCTGATTCTTGATACTCTGAAAACACACCATTTCCATTCCCAGTCAGGGCACATGTGGGTGGGTGGTGTCAACAAAGGCAGAGAAAGAAGCTCTGCTGTTTCCTTCTGCTCTAGTTGGCGGACAAGAACCAGGGCTGAACATGATGATCCCTACCTCAAGTCTTCAGGGGTAATAAGGCATTTGAAATCTCCACATGCCTGAAATCCAGAGACTTGTTTTTCTGGTGTGGGCTTGGTTTCTAAATAAAGCAACAGATACTTTGTTTCCACTTCTTTCCTTTCTGTCTGTGGCTCCTAACGTGTGTGATATTAACTAGGTGTGACAGGCTTCAGGTTTTTATTTATAGCGATGGAAAATGTTTTTCCTGTCTTTGCAGAATTCTGGGCCTCTGAGGTGGTTTTGTACAGTCTCAGCTTAATATCTTGAAGGTTAAAAGTGCAAGAAGCTTGAAAGTTCTAGAGTCAGAAGCTGCCTTCAAAGAGTAGATAAGACATGAGGAATCTGAGGGAATTGGCTCAGTACTTCTACCTTGTGATACATGATGGATTGGCTGGGAAAGTGGGGATAATAATTACAAAAATCTTTACATCATCATAGCAGAAGGCCTCTTATCTGACACCATCAAACAAACAAAAACACATAGACACTGACAAAAGTATAGTGGTTACCAGCTGGAAAGGGGGGCGTGAGGAGGTGGTAGTAAAGAGTAAAGGGGGTCAAATATATGGTGACAAAAAAAAATTTGACTTTGGGTGGTGAATACTCAATGCAATATACAGATTATGTGTTATAGACTTGTACATTTGAAACCTATATAAGTTTATTAACCAATAAATTTAATTTAAAAATGACTATCAAGACTGAAAAACATGCCCTAAATGGTTTGGCTCAGTGGATAGAGCATCTGCCTGAGGACTGAAAGGTCCCAGGTTCAATTCCAGTCAAGAGCATGTACCTTGGTTGTGGGCATATCCCCAGTAGGAGGTTTACAGGAGGCAGCTGATCAATGTTTTTCTCTCATCAATGTTTCTAACTCTCTATCCCTCTCCCTTTATCTCTGTAAAAAATCAATAAAATATGCATATTTTTAAAAAGACTGAAAAACTTTATTAAATTAGAAAATCAAGATGATGACAATCTTTTTAAAAATATATATTTTGATTTTTTTACAAAGAGGAAAGGAGAGGGATAAAGAGTTAGAAACATGGATAAGAAAGAAACATCGATCAGCTGCCTCCTGCACACCTCCTACTGGGGATGTGCCTGCAACCAAGGTACATGCCCTTGACCGGAATGGAACCTGGGACCTTTCAGTCCGCAGACTGACGCTCTATCCACTGAGCCAAATTGGTTAGGGCTAAAATGATGGCTATCTTAAACATTTTATTTTATATCACACTAGAGGCCTGGTGCATGAAATTCATGCACATTGAAAGGAAATTAATTAGAAGAAATCCTTTAATATTACTTTCTCTGTAATAGAAGTTTCAAAAAATTCACAATCCATAATGACAGATAGAAACACACTCATGTGATTGGCGCCAATGAGAGCTGAATGTGTGTGTGTGTGTGTGTGTGCGTGTATTTGCTTAATTAGACTTTCTTTCTGATTTAACTAAACTTTTTCTATCCCAGTGAAGCTCCTCACCTTCTCTTTCAGTAATTGTCAGCAACACAGCAGTAAATATCAACACAAAGCTGATTATTATTGTAGATCACACAGGGGAAAAAAGGGTAAAATATTTAACTGCAGCAGTGTTTGACTATGTTCCATGCAATGAGAAAGCCTGAAGTAATTTTCAAGGTCCACCATTTCTTACTTCTTTTCAGTCCGGTCAAGTTTCTAAACTTTCTAAATCTCCATTTTCCAGCTAATGAAAAGAAAATAGGATTCCACTGAGTCGCTTATCTACCTATTGCAGGACTTCTGTGAGGATCAAATGAGATGAGGCACAGGAAAACATTTCACAGACATTTGGTTAAAGTGTGAAATGTTTCCATCTGACTATAAAGCAAGTCGTTTTCCTGGGCTAAAGAAATTACAAGGAGGCTAGTCACTAGGGAGAGGAAGCTGGGCGTTGCTACATGGTGTCATTATCTGGCGCCCACAGCCACTGTTTCCGGGCTGGAACTTTATGCCATGTGATCTCGGCAGCATCGGCTGCAATTTGGTGAACTGTCATTCTGGGGGGGGGGGGGGGGGGAGGTGTCCCACTTGGGGGAAACTGAGGGTTGCTTTGTGAATGCCAGGTCTACAGTGCCATTTCTCTGTAAATGGCCAGTGCACTTCACAGCAGCTCCTGCATTGAGCATCTGCCCCCTGGTGATCAGTGTGTGTCATAGAGACCAGTTGGACACTTAGCGCGTTAGCCTTTTATATCCTATATAATAAAAGGGCAATATGCAAATTGACCTTAACATTAGAACTGGGAATGACTGGTTACTATGACACACACTGACCACCAGGGGGCAGACGTTCAATGCAGGAGCTGCCCCTGGTGGTCAGTGCACTCTCACAGGGGGAACTCTGCTCAGCCACAAGCCAGGCTGACAACTGCCAGTACAGCGGTGGTGGAGAGAGCCTCTCCTGCCTCCTCAGCAGCGCTAAGGATGCCTGACTGCAGCTTAGGCCTGCTCCCCACTGGCAAATAGACATCCCCTGAGGGCTCCTGGGCTGCCAGAGATGTCTGTCGGCCAGCTTAGGCCTGTTCACCTGGGGAGCGGGCCTAAGCCAGCAGGTGGAAATCCCCTGAGGGTTCCCAGACTGTGAGAGGGCACAGGCCAGCCTGAGGGACCCCCTACCAAGTGCACAAATATTTGTGCACTGGGCCTCTAGTATATAGATAAATATATACTACATTCATTTACCAATCATGATTAATCATTTGATTAGAGCCAAATCATTTTCCATTGAGATGGGTCTGTTGATATACTTCTATATTATCTTTCTTAAATAAATCACATCTATAATGTATTTTCTTTTTTTATTTTTAAATCATTTTTATTTTTCAATTACCATTGAAATACATTGTTATATTATTTTCAGGTGTAAACCCAGTGATTAGATATTACATAACTTACTAAGTGATCATCATGATAAATCTTGCACCCATTTGACAACACACGTAGTTATTACACTATTATTGACTGTAGTAAGGGCCCAGTGCATGAATTCATGCACCTTGAAAGGAACTGTGAGCCATGAGGCTGCGGTGGGCACAGAGGTGGGTCTCAGTCCATCCTCTGTGCCTGCAAGTGGGGCCGGCGCCATCAGCAGGTGTGAGCGGTGGCTGCTACCCCAATAGCCCCAAGGAGCAGGGGCAGGTGGAGAAGCCCTTAGGGGCAATCAGGGCCAGCAGCTGCCACTTGCACCCACTGATCGGGACCAATGTTGGGTGCTGGCAGTAGGTGCAGGTGGGGCCAGTGCTGGAAGTGGGTGCGAGCTCCAAGCAGGACTGTGGAGTATGGGAGCAAAGAATTTTCGGTGACCACCAAAAGGTCACCCCGATGACAGCAACTGACGACCCACCTTTATCTGGCACCCTCACTCACCTGTTCTACCATTCCACCACGGCCGATGCCCACCATGTTCCACATTCTTCCGCCTGCTACCAACGCCCACCATGTTTCACACATGCCCCATGGTGGTCAGCGCACATCATAGTGACCAGTTGTTTGGTTGTTTGGTTGTTCTGCCTATTTGCATATTAGGATATTATGTAGAGAGAGGTCAAGTGCACAAAATCAGTACACTCTGTGGTGGGTCCTTCAGCCTGGCCTGCACCTCTCACAGTCCAGGAGCCCTCAGGAGATGTCCAATTGTTGGCTTAGACCCACTCCCTGTGGACACCCTTGTTGCTGCTGTGGAGGTGGGAGAGGCCCCCAACACTGCTGCTGTACTCGCCAGCCATGTGCCTGGCTCCTAGCTGAGCAGTGCTTCCCTTGTGAGAGTACTCTGACCACCAGGGGGCAGCTTCTGTGTTGAGCAGGATTGGGCTGAAACCAGCTCTTTGGCAGCCCCTGAGGAGTCTCAATTGTGAGAGTGCGTAGGCAGGCCGAGGGCCCCCACTGGTGCACAATCGGGGTTGGGAGGGTTGCAGAAGATTGGCCAGTCAGGGAGGGACCACAAGAGGACTCCGGGGCATGTCCAGTCTGTTCCAATCAGCCGGACCCCAGCAACAAGCTAACCTACCAGTAGGAGCATCTACCCCCTGGTGGTCAGTGCATGTCATAGCAAGTGGTTGAGCGGCCTTAGCATATCATTAGCATATTATGTTTTGATTGGTTGAATGGACAACCGGACGACCAGACACTTAGCATATTAGCTTTTATTATATGGGACTAGAGGCCCGATGCATGAAATTCATGCAAGGGGCTTGGCCCTCGCAGCCGTGGTGGCTTGCCTTGACCCTTGTAGTGGCAGCAGCTGTCTCGGCCCTTGCAGCCCCAGCTTCATCCAAAAGGTAGTCCAGAAGGACGTCTGGTCTAATTAGCATATTTTGCTTTTATTATTATAGATTCTCTGTGCTATGCTTTGGCAGTTATTCTGTAACTACCAATTTGTATTTCTTAACTAGAGGCCTGGTGTATGAATTTGTGCATGGGTTGGGTCCCTCGGCCTGGCCAGTGATCTGGGCCAATCAGGGCAGTCTTGCTCAGTACAGATCAGAGCTGATGGGGGCTGGCCGGCCAGTTGGGGAGGGACCACAGGAGGGTTCCAGGGCATGTCCATTCCTCTTGCCAGGTTCCAATTGGCTAGACCCTACCAGGAAGCTAACCTACCATTTGGAGCGTCTGTCCCCTGGTGGTCAGTGCACAGTATAGCGACTGGTTGAGTGATCCACCAAACAGTCGACCAATCTTTTGGATACTTAGCATATTCTGTTTTTATTGTATAGGATCCTTTCACTTTTTCACCCATCCCTCAAACACCCCTCCCATCTGGCAATCATCAGAATGGTCTCTGTATCTATGAATCTATTTCTGTTCTGCTTGTTCATTTATTTTGTGGGGTTTTTTTTTAACTCCAATTGTTGATAGATATGTAATTATTGACATTTTATTGTTCATGTACCTGATCTGGCTTTTTTTTTTCTTCTTAAAGAATGTTTGGAGAGCCTGGCAGGAGTGACTCAGTGGTTGAACATCGACCCAGGAACCAAGAAGTCACCAGTTCTATTCCTGGTCAATTGCAGGCTCCATCCTCATTGAGGGGCATACAGGAGGCAACTGATCAAAGATTCTCTCTCATCATTGATGTTTCTATCTCTCTCTCCCTCTCCTTTCTCCTCTAAAATATATATTTTATGTTTGGGAGACACAAACATTCAGATCACAGCAAACTGTTTTTTCTTCTTGGCTATTACAAATAAAGCTGCTATGAATATTCATGTTCAAATATTTGAATAAAAATCTGTAAATACCTAAGAGTAAATATTTAAGAGTAAAATGGCTGTATTATATGGAAAAAGCATACTTAAGTTTTTTAATTGCCAAACTGTTTCCTCAAATAAATGTACCATTTTGCATTCCCACCAGCAATGCACGAAAGCCCTAGTTCTTCCACATCCTCATCCGCAAGTTACATGGCAGTCTTTTCAATTTGGCTATTCTAACAGCTGTGTGGTAGCATTTCATTGAATTTTAATTTTCATTGCCCTAATGATGTTGAGCATGTTTTCATGCTGTTATTTGCCATCTGTGTATGTCTGGGTGAAGTGAATATTAAAATATTTTGCCCGTTACCTCTAGCTGGTTTAACTCAGTGGAGTGAGCATCAGCCCAGGGACTGAAGGGTCTCAGGTTCAATTCTGGTCAAGGGCACATGCCTGGTTGTGGCTCGATCACCAGTAGGGGGTGTGCAGGAGGCAGCCAATCAATGATTCTCTTTCATCATCAATGTTTCTATCTCTCTCCTTCTCCCTTCTTCTCTGAAATCATAAAAATATATATATTAAAAATAAATAAATAAAAATTTTAAAAAAGAATTCTTTAAAAATATATATTTTGTGTAATTGGGTGTGTTTTTTTCTTAGTATTGAGTTTTGAGAGCACTTTATATATTCTGGATATGAGTCCTTCATTGGAGTTATGATTTGCAAATATTTTCTCTCAGTCTGTGGTCTGTGTGCATAATCCCTCCTCCTGATCTATGAAGACTCTACTCCTCTACCCATACTCAGGATCTCACTCCTCCTGCATCCTCAGAAACTTTGCTTTTTCAGTTAACCCTCTTTCAATGTTAACCCTCTCTCTTTTTCCTGGACTATTCCTATCACTGTATAAACATTCTTCTATATAATAGAAGGATAATATGCAAATTGACCCTAATAGCGGAATAACCGGTCACTATGACTTGCACTGACCACCAGGGGGCAGACACTCAATGCAGGAGCTGCCCCCTGGTGTCAGTGTGCTCCCACAGTGGGAGCTCCGCTCAGTCACAAGGCAGGCTGAGGGCTGTGAGCACAGTGGCAGTGGTGGGAGCCTCTCCCACCTCCTCAGCAGCGCGAAGGATGTCCGACTGACGGCTTAAGCCCACTTCCCGTGACTAACCCGTCAGTCAGACCTCCCCCGAGGGCTCCTGGACTGTAAGAGGGTGCAGGCCAGGCTAAAGGACCCCCCAAGTGCATACATTTTCATGCACTGGGCCTCTAGTATTTTTATAATGCCCTTTAAAATAGTACCAATAATCCCTTCTTGACTCCATATCTCCCTCTAGCTATCTGCCCTGTTCCATTGTACCTTTCATAGTCAAACCTACTGAGGAGAATTATCTCTGCCCTCAGTGGGCCAGCAGCACTGGCATCACAGGGCTCCAGTCAGAAATGCAGGAACTTGGATCCCATCCAAACCTACTGGGAACTCTACATGCACATTAAAGTTTGAGAGGCACTGATCTGTAATAGTGATTCTCGACTTTTGCACACTGGAATCACTTGAGGAGCGCTTGATGGGATCCATCTATAGAGACCCTGGCTTAATTGATATGGGGTGCTGCCTAGACATTGGAATTTAAAAAAAAATTCTTCAGTTGTCTCAAAGTCAGTCAAGTTTGAGAACCATGGGTCTCAATGACATGCTTCCTTATTCCCCCTTCAATGCATTACAATCAGGCTTTTGCTGAGCTTACCAATTATGATGGTTAAATTTATGTCATCTTGGTTAAGCCATCATGGAATGAGGCTATAGAAAGCATTAAAACAAACAAAACAACTAGACAACAAGTGGACAGTAATTTCTGAGAAAAGAGAGTATTTGAAAGCTGAATGCTGACAGCATCTCAGAATTCTTCCACTCAAATTAGAGAAAAAGTGAAGTTGACGATAAGTGGAAGTGGATTTCCATACTTTGAGTCTCAGTGTTTAACTCATGTGCTCTCTGCAGCAGCTTCTGATGCTGATCTGACTGACTCCTCACGGCACACACTGGCTTCCTGACGAGTTCAACCAGCAGCTGCAGGGGCACCCTCAGCCCTCAGCTCAGATGGTGCAGTTGTGTCAGTGGTTCACAAGAGGATTCTGCAAGGGGTCTGTCCTGCTGAAGTAGAGAGAACTTTAATCAGCAATTTATTTAACTCAGCATGGGAGGTACTGGCTTAACTCTTCCTAGCCTTTCAACATTTTCAATCTAAGTGGGAAAATCCTGCCTTGCTTGGCCTGGTGGGATTGCTGCTTCTATTTTAGTCCCCGCATATTATACATGATAAATTAAAAAAAGCTTTTATTCATAGGTAAGAGGATCAAAACTTTTAGTAAAAAAAATGTAAATTCAGCTGTTCTCATTACATGCATTGGGCTTTGTTTTAAGTGAAGGCAGCCATGAAGAAAAGGCGGCACAATTGTGAAAAAGCCAACACCTAGAAGAAATTCAACTTTGTGGATTAGAAAAAGCACCCACTTTAGGCAGACAAATTGTAAAAAGGTGCCCCCATTGGACATAGCAATTTGAAAATAGTGCCCCCTTCTGTGGGCTGCTGGGCTTGTGGCCTTGCCCAAGAGCTGAAGCAGAATTCAGCTCCTACTCCTTCCTTCTTATCTACTGGCAGAGGCTCAGACTGCACAAGTTATCCCTCTGAGCACAAGTCTATGTTAGAACTCAACTTTCTTAGGAGGAAAAAAATGGGAACTGCAGGGCCTGGCTGGTGTGACTCAGTTGGTTGAGTGGATGGATTCTTGGTCAGTGCACATGCCCTGGCTGCAGGCTTACACCCCAGTAGGGAGTGTGCAGGAGGCAACTAATTTCTGTTTCTATCTCCCTCTTCCTTTCTCTCTTTCTAAAAAATCAATTTAAAAAGCATTTTTTTAAAAAATGGGAGATGCAGGACTGTGTAAATTAATATCTTTTCTTCCTACCACAATGCTATGAATAGCACGAGGGCAAATGATAAAAAGTAATCATAATCATATTCATAATCATAATAATACTAGTAGCCCAGTGCACGAAATTCATGCACATTAAAAGGGGATTAATTAGAGGAAATATTTTAATATTGCTATTTGCCCTTTCTCTATAATAGAAGTGTCAGAGATGAAAGAAAATTAGTAAAATGTATATGAAAATCTTCCTCCTGTCAGAGTCTGGGTTGCACCATGGAACCCAGAGTCAAGTCTTCAACCACCCATGTGCACCTCAAAATCGCTTGAGACCCAAACCTGGACAGGCCCCCTTCATTGGGCTAGATCCAGACCCGGCCAGTCCCACCCTGTCAAGCCCTGCCAGGTGGGGGAGGGGTGCAGTCTCAGGTCCCCTGGGTGCCAGGGTAGAGGGGCATGGCCTGAGGTCCCCTGGCCTGGCACCAGGGAAGAGGGTACAGCGTGAGTTCCTCTGGCCTGGTTCCAGGGCAGGGGGAGCAGCCTGAGGTCTCTTGTCAAGCCCTGTGGGTGGAAGGCACGACCTGAGGTCCCCTGTCAAGCCCCATGCAGGAAGTGGGTGGTTGCGCAGCCTCAGATCCCTGCTGATTGCTCCTTAAGGCTCTTTATGGGAACTTAGCCTCAGCTGTGGGTGCAAATTGACCAGAGTGACGGTCAATTTGCATATTCCCTCTTTATTATATAGTATACCCTGAAGAGGAGGGATGAGTGAGGGATTGCATCAGAGGGCTGCAGGATGAGTAAAATTCATGGGGAAATGTATGATGAGTACTTGAAACTGAGAGCTTAGTGAAGGGAAGTAGGAGAAAAACAGAGGTTGCTCTATGAACAGGTTGGAGCACAGCTCAGAAATTATAAAGAGAAGGTCGGATTTACTGAGAAGGAGTAGAGTTGGACCTAACAATGAAGAGGTGAGTGCCTCAAAAGCACAGCTGAGTCATCTTCAATCTAATAATCCCAGTGCTCAGCATGGAGCCTGGTTCAACATATGTGCTTAATTGGTGGACTGATTGAGTTTTAGACAATACCAGATTGATCTGTAAGGCGTAATGGCTCAAAGCAGCAGCAGGTGATGCCATCCCTACTCTTTCTTGATGACACAGCCAGTCACTCCTGCATTCACACTGCAGCAGTCACATCTGCCTGTGATTCAGATCTGAGACTTCAGCCTGTGATTGCCAAGCTGACTGGTCACAGGAACACCCAGGGAGCAGTCACCAAGACAGCTCCGGGTTCCCTAGATGCTTTTGACCGTCAACCAAGTTGGGCAACCGTTAAGTTAACCAACAATAGGGATGAGGAGAAAACAGAGACGTGGGGTGGAGGGGGTGAGGGTGCTGGGGGCTTCCCTAAAAGGGTGGTAGGAGCTTGTTGACCTCAGTTTCTGAGAACATTCCCCCTTTTTACACCCTCCTCCTACACATCTGTTTCATGTATCACCTAATGTTGACTCTACTGCAGCATCTAGGTTACTTCTGCTTGGTAACCTTCAGGACCACAGCATCATGTCAGCTATCACTTTGGATTCACCCTCAGTCATCAAAGCTATTATCTGTGCAGAAAGGTAACCTTCAGGACCCTCCTCTCCTGTGGTTCCAGCTTCCAACTTCTATTCAAAATACTGTACAGTTTCTGAGCCAAAACACTATATCCTTGCATTCCCACTTCCATCCCTCAACTCCCAACCTGTTCTTTGAAAATCCTCCTTTCTACACTGCACAGTTGTTGTAGGATATTTCTGGTTTACAAGGGATTATATTCCAAAAATCCCTTTGTTGATTATTTTTTTGTAACTCAAAACACATTTCCCAGAAAAATAATGTGCGATTTCTAGACCCACACATAAAATTCTTTTTAACATATACTTTAACTCACACATTACTCTCACTAGCTGCTCCTCAGTTAACTGATGACTAAACCAAGGCCTAGGGAAAGTGAGTTGCCATCAAAGTGAGTTGCCCAACCCAAGGCTCTCAATGGAGTGAAGGCAGAGAATGACCTTGTGGTGGTGTGGCAGGCACAAACACTAGCTTTGGCGAACTGGAACTCAGGCAATAAGCAGACTGGAGAGAGAGAGGGATGTGTGGGTACAGTTCTAAGGGCATCTAAGGCTGGGCAGCCTCCTGGCTTCAATGTCCAGCCAAAGGGCTACTTGCACAGCCCTTCCCCCACCCCCACCTCCAACTCCACTTTCTCCCACATGCATGACAACATCATTATACAAGTGCACATTATTGCCCAGAGGCTTCATTGTGCCAAGCATTGTACAGGAGTTTGATATCCCCACTTCACATGTAAGAAAAGTGAGCCACAGACACATTAAACAAACAGCCCAAGGTTGGAGGTGATGAAGCCAGGATTCTTAACCATTACACAGCCCTTCCCTTTCCTGTATAGCTAATCTGTACTAAGCCACAGCTAAACGGCTCTCCTTAAAGGTCTGGGAAGCTGCAGAGGTGAGATTTTTTTTTTAAAAAAAGAAAGCATTTTCGGTGACACAGTGTAAAGCATTCTCCTGAGGTGCGATGCCTGGGCTCAGTCACTAGTCATGTGACTCAGAACAAACCACCGCTTTATGTGCCAGTTGCTTCGTCTATTAAAGGAAGGCATTGGGTGGGATGGCCACTTGCAGCTCTAGGGTTCTGTTTCTAATTTCATGAAAACCAGTGTGTGGACAGGCTCTGTGCCTGTCTGAATGTAAATACTGCATTTAAGTCTTTGTACCATGAAACTTCTCTCAGCCTCTGTTTACTCGTCTATAAAACTGGGGTAACAGTAATACTCCACTTTATTGAGATTAAGTGGGAGAATAAATGTAAATCCTGTAGCGTGCGATTTAACCTCAGCTATGTGACTAGCATGTAGTATGTGTTCAAGAAATGTTCCTTTTATCATCACCTTACATATAGGTGATACCTATCAAGGTTTTCCAATTTTAAAGTCCTGAACACTGAAGATGCAATAAGAGTTGGCAAATTCTCACAGTTGGAAAATTTGCAACTAAGATATTATAACTGCCTTCTTTTTACATTAAAAAAAATGTATTTTCAAAATCAATTCCCGTAAATTAACCCTTTGTGCACCTATGTCATAGCTCATGGAAGAGGAAAGAATTCATTAGTGTTTCTAGAAGTGTCCCTGATTGCAATTTTCAGCCTCCAGCCCCAAACAATGACATGCATTGAGCAATGAATTAAAGAAAGGCAGGCTCTCTTTTCCAGTTTTTGAGAAATTCTGCTGTTACTCAATGTTCCTATTTCATGTTTTCTAGAAAAGGCACTGAGCTGGAAAAAAAGTCAGGAGACTCAAGTTCTAACCCTCTGGTTTTCACTAAGTAGCTCTGTGACCTTGGGGAAGTCACTTCCCCTTCCTGTATTCACTTCACATCTGCAAAATGCTAGGCCTGAACAAGACAATCTTTATGGTCCCTCCAACTCTAAGATTGTATGGTTGTCATCTCATCAGGTGATTTTATTGTCCTTATGACTGACTATTCTCTTTTTGTCTCCCTCAAGCTCAAGGTGAATCCATCCCTGAGACCCAATTCATATACCAACCCGAGGCCACCAACAAGGGAAGCAAAAACCTCTGACTTGGAGACTCCATAGGGATGGAGAGAATTCCAACACTGAATATCGCAAGTTTTACTCCCCACTAAAGACATAAAAAGACCCAAAGAATGTAGATCTAATATGTGAAAATTGTCATGGCAACTCACATATCAGGGTCATAAATGTCACTGGAAAGCAAGCATCTGAGAATTACATTATCTGTCCTATAGTCCTCCAGCAGGGGGCTGGGCCACTGTTCCAGGAGAATGAGAGGGTGGCAGTCAACACTGTCACAGCAGATGTCTCTGCTTCGACACTGCCCAGCGCATCACACAGCTGGGCCACTGTGGCTGGACATAACCCTTCCTTGAGACAGGAAGGGTGCTTTCCATTCTCGCCCTGATTCGTGCCAAGTGTGTAGGGGTCCTGAAAGCTGGCCCTGGTTTGTGGACACCTTTGCTGTGGTCTTGGGACAACTTGAACACTGGAGAGGAGAGGCTGAGAGATGTTTCATGTGCACCCAGGAAAACGTGGTGTTGTGATGAACACACAGCAGCGACTCTGCCACGGTGGTCATTTCATTTACGTGGATATTCAACTTGGAGTGAGTGCCTATTGTGGGCCAAGTATTCCCACACATTGCTTCCTTCAGTGCCGGAAGTTGACTTTAGTTTGATTCTACCTCCACAAAAGTAACTGAAATTGGGATTTGGGGTGATGCTGTGGTCCTGAAGTTGGCCAATTTGAAGTAGCCCAGGTGCTGCTTGTAGCGTCAACATCAGTTGATACAGGAAACTGAAAAGTGTCATGAGTATGTGGAAAAGACCTTCTTTGTGCAAAACACTGTGACTAATTGTATGTGTGACAGTGTTATAATAATGTTATGGTCATAAGGAAGCCCCTCTAATGTGTGAAATGATTATTGTGTGAAATGTTTGTTGTGTGAAGACCCCAATACTCTGTAACTTCCAAAATGTGGTGAATGCCCCACTATCTTGATGTGAATGACCTAAGCCCTTAAAATGTAAACACCCTGCTCCTAGCAGAAAGCGCATCGTCTGGCCCACACTAATAAGACACAAGTTGTTTACTACTGGCTATAGAAGCACCAGATTTTTCTTCAATTGATGTCTCCTGCCTGATGAGAGGAGGACTCCACGTCGCTCTGTGAGATGAGCCCCTGATTGACTGCTCTTCTGTAAGAGCCTGAACCAACTGCAGCCACCTGTCTCCATCTTAATCGTCCGTCTTTTGGTATGTGTCACCGGGTGGCCTTTCCTGGAGCCTAGGACCCACTAGGAATCCTATATAATAAAAGAGAAACATGTAAATTGACCATCCCTTCACTATGCTCACCAGCCAATCAGGGTGAGTATGGAAATTAACCTGACAAAGATGGTGGGTTAATTTGCATACACAAGTGCCAGGCAGAGAGCAGAAGCAAGAGAGCTGGCAGCTTGGGGGACATGGCTCCCAGCTCAGGGAGCACCAGGAATTCTGGGAATAGTAGTTCTGATGGCAGCCCCAGGACTGAAGCGGAAACCCAGAGCATGTGGAGCACCAGGAATGCTGGGAATCGTAGTTTTGATGGCAGACGGATCTTCTAGACACTAGAGCAAAGTCAGCCTGGAGCAAGTTACTGTTGCGGTGGGGGACTGAGGGAAAGCAAAGGTGAGAGACATAAGTAAAATCGGAGTGTCTAGGAAAAATTAAAGGGAAGATATTCTAAAACTTCCAGGAAATCTCCACTAATGAAACAAAGGGAAAAAAATGCCTCTATTATTCTGTGAGCAATAAACCAAACTAGGTCTCAGGTCTCGGACAACTCGCTCATATGATTGCAAAGATAGATAGAAACTCTGGATTGGAGAGGGCTCCCAGATCAGAGAGGGTGCAGGTTGGGCTGAGGGATGCCCCCACTCCCCTCACCCCTGTGCACAAATCTTTGTGCACCGGGCCCCTACTAGGTAAATAAACATTGTGTGATTGCATACTAATTCTGTCTTGTGTGTTCATGTGTTATGGTTCAGGTCAACTGTCTAGACATTGAAGTACCAGGGGATAGGCTGTTATTGCTGACTCCTGGTCACCTGCATATGTCCCATAAATCTAGACAGATAATTAATTAGTTGGGGCATCATTGGGACAGGCAGGAAGCAAGAAAGGATGCAAATATAAAGAATTCTTCAAAAGGGTTTGTAATTTGTGTGTAGAATCAAATGAGTTCAGGCAGGGGGATGCTGGCTAGGGAAGGGGATACGAAGGGTCAGCTAATATCTCAAAATGGGATTCTGCTACTGTGAACCCACTTATTAACAGTTTGTTTTTCTTGGATAAGTAAAGCATGCACACACTGTATATAATTCTAGTGGGCACAAAATGATACTTAGCGGAACTCTCTCTATCTTCCCTTTCTCCCAACCTTCCAGTTCCCATCCCCAGATGCAACCACACCTACAGTCTCTGCAGGAGTATTCTGTGTATTTAGATATGTCCTTTTACTTTTTTCCTCCTTGGTTTACTCAATCTTGGTTTACTCACATCTTAGAAGTCTTCCCATAGGAATATATGTAGACTTGCCTCATTCCTTTAAATCAGGATGAGCAAACAGCAGCTCACATATCAAACCCAGTCTCAACTTGTTTTTGTAAATAAAGTTTTTTTTGGAACATAGTTCCATTCATTCATTTCCTCACTGTCTGTGGCTGCTTTTGCATGACAATGGCAGAGTTGAGTGATTGCAACAGAGAATTAAGATCTGCAAAGCTTACAATACTTCTTCTATGGCCCTTTACAAAAAAAAAAATGTGGGTCAACACCTGCTTTAAATTGTTGTTTAACAATTTGTGTATAAAGTGTACTCATTTATTTTAATAGTCCCTTATTTAAAAAAACCACCAGATTAGATTTTTAAGCTATTATTACAAATACTGCTGGAATTGATATATTAAAACAGATTTTTTGCGGGAAACGAGTAAACTCGTCATATCGCTTTTTATACCAAAGCATGGGAGACGAGTATTTTCCAAAAACAATGAGTAGAGACAGATTCCATCAAATATGGAGAGACTGGCATTTCAACAATGAAAATGTGCAAGACAACTCAGATAGACTTTGCAAAGTCAGACCTTTATTGGATTTCTTTCTTCCCGTTATGATGCAATTTGGCAGGAAAATGCCCTATTACAAAGTGTTAATACATGTGTCATTCTCATATATGTGAGTATCTAATCTAATAAAAGAGCAATATACAAATTAACCATCATTCCGAGACACCTAAGCTATGCCCACCAGCCAATCAGAGGGGCTGTATGCAAATTAACCCAGCCAAGATGGCAGCCGGCAGCCACGGAGCTAGAGCAAACAGGAGACTTCCATTGCACCAGCGATGGAGTTGAAACTGCCTGCCCAGGCCGGCCAGGCCTCTACTAACAATGTTGCAATTATAGAAGCCACGGAGCTGAAGCAAACAGGAGGCTTCGTTGCCTGACTATGCCTCCATTCAAGGCAACAAATTTCCAATTATGGAAGATAAATAAACCCCAGAAACCCGATTCCAGCCAGCCTCACTGGGACTTTGGGTCAATGGGAGCTGTGGGCAGCCTAAAAACGGCCCTCAACCCCTCACCCAGGCTGTCCAGGCACGCCAGCAGGTAGACATCTCCTGAGGGGTCCCAAACTGCGAGAGGGCACAGGCCAGGCTGAGGGACCCCCTACCGAGTGCACAAATTTTTGTGCACCAGGCCCCTAGTATCTGTATAAATACCCAGGAGTAGTATTACTGGGGAAAAAAAAATGTCATGAGCTTTTCATGGATATATCTGTTAATCTAGTCCCCCAGCATTAAAGGAAGGTTCAAGGCCAGAAGATAAGGAAGACCCTGCAGCTGGGAGATGGAATGAAGAGCAGCATTTGAAAGGAGAGTAGATGGTGGTTGCTCCCAGCCCTACACCTGGAATGGGACTGTAGGAAGCTGATGGATGGAAAGCATGTATCTACATTCAAATAAATCTCCTGAGGTATCAGGACTGTGGAAACCAAAACAAGAACATTAATTCCTATTAAGGTCACTCTTTGTCCTGATGACAAACTCTCCTTCCCTCCCTCCCTGCTCTTACCCCCACAGAGAGCTGCATCAGAACCTTGGAGGCAAACATGTGTGACTGCACTCGCTACTCCTTTCGGGGACAGCTGTGTGGGTTGCGGGGTCACAGAGAGTTTGACTTTGTGTGGATAGTTTTCCTGGACCCTGACTTTGCTAGTCCAAGCAGCGTTTGGCGATGGGGCTCTGGGTTCCTCAGCCCTTGGAGGTCAGTTTTCTGCTCATCCTTGGGAGGAGGATCTGAAATGTACAAGCTTTGGGAAGAAAGTCACCCCTCAGAGACCCAGAAGAAATCTTTTCTCTAGAGAGCAAAGGTGGAACCAAAAATGGGGAACAATTCAGACCTCTGCTTTCACCCACTCACCCCCATACCACTCTGGAGGGGCAAGTATGCAGATGAATAAGAGAACCCGGCTGCCTGTCAAAGGGCTCGCAGCCTGGTGGAGGGAGACTGATAGACCTGAAGTTCCCAAACAGTGAGCACCTGTTAAGTTTTCAAGAAAAACACAGCCATATTTGACATCTGTCAGACATGGTGCAAATAAATAACTCAAAGTTCACAGCTTCAACCTGAGATTGAAACCTTCCTTTGATAATACCATATCTTCGCAAAGCTAGGTTCAGGGCCATTGTAACTTAATAGTTTATAATATCTGCAAGATAATAAGTAGTTGGAGAAGAAAAATACTTAATGTCTGTTGTTTTTCAAATGACTACGAAATTGTCAGGACAGAATTACTATTTATAAAGTTGTCTGGAACCGACAGGTATTTCTTTTAGCCTGTGTGCCCTGTAAAACAAAAATTACCAAAACACTAAGTGCACTGTGAACAGAAGGAGTTGGGGAACTTCTGAGATGGGCATGAATGTGACCTGGGAAAGTTAACACTGCAAGCTCAACCACCAGTTCCCTAATTACATAATAGGGATCGTAAGACTAACTACCTTGGGGGCTATTGTAAAGGTTAAATGAGATAATACAAGTCAAGAATTTAACGCCAGCCTGGCAAATAGGAAGTGATCAGTAAATACAGGCACATATTGATCCACAAAACCCTCAGCACCATAAAAGTATATTTAACCCTCACTGCTTTGCTTCAATTTATTTGTAAACCTACAGCTTCTCAAATCAAGTGCTGTTGCCATGGTGACTGTTTTACTGCCTATAATATCTGGTGTCAACCAAGTCATTCTGAAGCCAGGAAATTAACAATATCCCTGAGGTTTGTCACAGTACTATGCTAATGATTTCACTGTCAGTCTTCTGTTAGGGTTTTGATCCTTATACTAATTGCTTATTCAATTTGATAAGAAACACACCTTTGCTAAATCTAGTGATACTTTAAGAAGTAGATTCAAGACAAATTGCATCGAAATTATTCTCTGGTGTCTCTGAAATATGTCTATGTAAGCTCTCTCAGCTTGACTGTACTACAGTGTTTTAGTGATGGGGAATATAAGACATTGTTGGGGCGTGGGGGGGGGGCGGGGGGGGGGCTAGCAATCTGAATAGGTGCCAGCAACCTGCCTACTAACGCACACTCTTGTGAGCGCATAATTAACTCCATTGCTGCCTGTCCTGCCTTGCAGACCTGTTTCCCAGAATGCAGCCTTTTTGCAGAGGCCATAAACCATGAACCATACGCGGCGCTGGCGCCAGGCCAGGCTTTGGGTGTGGTCTCACGTCTCCCATCCCAACACATGGGCCTTTTCACAAAGCCCGCAAAAGGTCCGGAAGCCTGATCAATACTTAGGGGACAGAGAAACCAAAGGGGATGAAGGAAAAGCTTCCTCTATAGTCACTCGCTCGGGGATTTGGAGAACTGACCCCCCGAGTCACTCTACTAGTACAGCTGACACACCTGAAAATAAATGGGTTTATCCTGGATCTCCGAGTACCTACTCCCTGTGTATTTTTCGGTTCACCTGGTAAATTCTGTAACAATAGTGGTTTGTATTTTTAAACACTAATTTTGGTTGTAAGATTCTTCCCTCCAGAAGATAAATTTATAGTAAGATTCATGACCTTTCATTTTTTTAAAAGATAAACAAAATAACTCTCATGCTTTGGATGCTACCCTAATTCCAAAACATCCATAAACATGTCTATTCCCATCATCAAACAGAGCCTTCCTGGTCTTTCAGCAAAGCTGCTAACCTTTCTGCCAGTTCCAGATGGGTTTTAAGAACTTATTAGGCTTATTAATTTTAGGAAAAAGAGATAGATTAAATAAAGAAGAGGGGGAAACCCACTCTAATGATCTAGATCAGTGGTTCTCAAATTGCTGGTGGGGAGGCTTACATACCAGGAGACAGTGGCAATGACTAGCAATATTTTTCTTTGTCACAACTGGGGGGCGGGGAGGGAAGAGCAGCTGTTGGGAGCAGGGAGGTGGTGCTGCTGTTGGGAGTAGAAGCCAGGAATGCTGCTAAACCTTTTACA
>PVJC01017660.1:0-32231 GCA_004026665.1 Murina feae | reverse complement strand
AAGGGAAGGAGGGTGGGAGAAAAGAGAAACAACATTGATTGGTTGCCTCTGAACTCGCCCTGGCCTGCAACCCAGGTTCTTACCCTTGATCGAGAATTGAACCTGAGACCCTTTGGTGCTTGGGCTGAAGCTCTGCCACTGAGCCAGCCACACTGGGATGAGCAGCAACCTTTTTTTATTTTTTTAAACTGGTAATTCTCTGAGTATTGTTGTAATGTACCCCGCGAATCACACAAAGACGCCTCAAGAAGTCGAATTAGGAGTAACATTTATTGCAAATCCGGGACTGCGAGGGGGCATTTTTGCTCTCCAAATCTCACAGCGATAATATGGCCTCAACACAAGATTTACATAGGCAAAAATCACAAGGATCGATTACATCTTTGGGTTTGGAATGAGGAACTGTTCTGCATCCCTAATATAGGAACAAAAGCAGGAATAAGGAACCTGGTTTGCAAAAAGCAGTTTACAGAAGCAAACTTGGGCGTGTTAGCAGTCAGTGGAAACACATTGCCTAGAGCCATGGGTTTCGTGACCATTGAGTTGACAGGAACACATTATCCGGAACCATTGAGGTAATTTAGGATGATTGTGCTGTCCTTGTTCTCAGGCACAGAAGAATGTGCTTTCTGAAACCAGTATGACCACAACCAATGGGGTATTCACATTACCATCAATAGGGTATTCAATTGAATACAGTTCAGAAAATCAAAATAACTTTTCTATTATTTTAGCAAGTAAATAATGACAGAAGCCAAACAGCAGTGTTAGAATTAAACCACAATTTCTACCTGAGATGATTGCTACCATACTTCAGTATGATCTATCTGGAGAGTAAAGAGAAGTCTTGCCCTAGCCGGTTTGGCTCAGTGGATGGAGCATCTCCTGCGGACTGAAAGGTCCCGGGCTCGATTCCGGTCGAGGACATGTACCTTGGTTGTGGGCAGGTCCCCAGTGGGGAGTGTGCAGGAGGCGGCTGATCGATGTTTCTCTCTCATCGATGCTTCTGGCTCTCTATCCCTCTCCCTTCCTCTCTGTGGAAAATCAATAAAAAATATAAAAAATAAATAAATAAAATAAAATTCTCTTTAAAAAAAAAAAAGAAAGAAAGAAAAAAGAGAGAGAGAAGTCTTTATAGCTTCTGTGTCCACAAAGGTAGTGCCTGGAGATCGTTTGGGCTCTGTATACTACAATGCACAGAAACTTGGTCTCTATCTTGTAGGAAAATATTGGGTCTGATTCAGTACTGCTTTAGCATTGGGACTTTTCCAGAACACATGTATATATAAGGCAAACTAGTGCTTTTGACTATATCTTCTAAAGTGAAGTTCCTATTACGTTATAGCTAAAAAAATCCTTACTTTTTAAAGTTGTTCACAATTCAGCTGCATACAGATTTGTATGGAATTTGTATACATATGTTATAGATAGAATAATATGGCTTGAACAAGAGATTTAGTTTAATGCTTACTGTTTGGAAAACTAGATCTTAAGTTTATAAGAAATTAATTGCATAGTTAGAATTTCTAGTCATCTAATTTCAGAGGTTTGTCAAGCAAATCAATCCTACCTTCTTTCTCATGTATTGGTTTGTATCTCACAGCATCAAGCATTTTCATTTACCTTTATCTTCCTTGGTCCTAATTTCTTACAACTTCGTCTTTTACTTCTCTCATCTCTTTTTCATTTTTTAAGCTTTCACAGTCTCTTTCTATCTAAATCCTTGGCATTTTCCAATTCTTTCTTTTTATAGGACCTTTTTTTATACCCAGTCTTCCATTGGTGATCACTTTATAAATCACCATGTCTTAATTTTTTTTCCTGTTAGCTATTGCCTACACATGTTTTACTAAACTCCTTAGGGCAGAAAATTTGTCTTCCATATTTTATGCTTTGTTTTTACACCATGTACTCTTATGACTTTTATTAACAATAAATCTTAGTATGACTTAGATAAATCTACATCTTTCTTATTTTGTGTAAACTTTACAAGCATATAAGAGAAGATTCAGGTTTCACCAGCTACATGATTAGTCATGTGTATCATACTTTTTAAAGTAGCATTAGAATGCCACCTTTTGGAATTACTGGGCACCAAGCCAATAATTTATTTTAACCTGCTTAATTTATATACACAGTGTATTTTTTCCAGAACAAGCAAAGTTCTTTTTTTTTCCATTGCAAGAAGGAAATGTTCCTTTTTTTCTCAATAATTAGATTGACTTCACATGGAATTGTGCACATGGCAGAATACCTTGTGTTCTAATTTTAAATCATGCCTTTCAGATACAAATGGTCTTTGGAATTATGCATTATTTATGATAATAGGAATCTTCAATGTTAGACTGGACAAATGTCAGTATCAAAATACATTGATGCCCCTAACTGGTTTGGCTCAGTGGAGTATTGGCCTGCAGAGTGAAGGGTCCTGGGTTCAGTTCCAGTCAAGGGCACATGCCCAGGATTCTGGCTTGATCCTCAGTGTGGGGTGTGCAGGTGGCAGCCAATCAATGATTCTCTCATCATTGACATTTCCCTCTCTCTCTCTCTCTCTCTCTCTCTCTCTCTCTCTCTCAAATAAAAGAAAATTTATATGTGTATATATAATACATTGATATTTTTAAAGTTATTTCACAGAAGTCTAGACTTTATTTCCTATATTTTTTATTGGAACCTATGAACCAAATTTAGCACACATTTGCTTCAGGAAAGTGTAATGGATGAATTTATACTGAAGTGGGCAAGCAGAGAGGTTGAGGAGTCACGCTGGTCATTCTGCTGCACTTGGAGCTCTTGACTTTGATGCTGTCTTTTCCCTGACTTGTTCCTGGTCTCCCACATACTCTCTTGTCTTGACTACTCAATCTACCTTCTGGAGGTAGCTGAGAATAGCTTTAAGTGCCACCTTGCTTATATATATGTGCATTTTCTTTAATCCTTTCCTGAGGATAAGTTTTTATTATTTTTGAGAGAGAGAGGAGAGGGAAACATCAATGTGAGAGAGAAACATCGATTGGTTGCCTCCTGTACATGCCTGAATCAGGAATCAAACCTGCCACATTTTGGTGTACTGGATGATGCTCCAATCAACTGACCAGGGCAATATATGTGCATTTTTAGTCTGAATTCTAAAAGATGAAAAATCTCAGCTACAGGATTTGAGTAGTGTGATCTTCCTGGTATCATTGTACTTAAAGGCTTACTTGGTGAGCACCAAACATATTTTTGCTTCATAAGAAAGGTGTGTATGAAAGGTATGTATTCGTTTTCTTTGCCTGTCATGACACATTGCCACAACTGAAGTATCTTAAAACAGCACTCATTTATTATCTCACAGGTCTGCAGATCTGAAATCCAGGCAATTGGTTCAGCTGGTTCTCAAAGACCTTGGATGCATTTGTGCATAATCCATGGGCAGAGACAAAAGGGCGAGTCCTTGATTTTACAAAGCTGAAATCAAGGAATCAGCAGGCTATCTATATACTTTTCTGGAGACTCCAAGGGAGAATCTGTTTCTAGGTTGTTTAGGTTGCTGACAGAATTCAGTTCTATATAATTGTATGACTGAGTTTTCTAATTGCTTGCTAGTTATGAGATAGGAGGCATTCCCAGCTTTACAGCCTGCCTACATTCCTTGGATTATGTCCTTTCCCTTCATTTTCAGTCAGCAACAATGGGTCAAGTCAATGTGTGTGTGTGTGTGTGTGTGTGTGTGTGTATGTGTGTGTGTGTATTTCAGAGAGGAATGGAGACAGAGAGAGAGAGAGAGAGAGAGAGAGAGAGAGAGAGAGAGAGAGAGAGAGAGAGAGAGAGAGAGAGAGAGAGAGAGAGAGAGACATCAATGATGAATATCATCCATTTACTATCTCTTGCATGCTCCCTACTGGAGATTGAGTCCACAACCCAGGCATGTGCCCTGACCAGGAATCGAACAGAATAGCAAGGTCAGAAACAAATCCACACAATATGACTACTCATATTGTGAGTTGGTTTATTACCAAGATAGCACTGCAGGGGAGAGGGGAGAGGTCTGCTTGTCAATAAATGGTGCTGGTTTAAATTTCCACATTGGAAGGAGGTGGAGGGGTGTGAGGGCTTTTCTTCATACATAAAAAAGTTAATTTCAGGTCTGCTTAGAAGTGAATTTGAAAAGCAAAACAATAAAATTTTAGAAGACATATTCCCTTAGGGTAGGAAAATATCTCTTAAACAAGGTACAGACATCACTAATCATAAAGGAAAAGAGTGGTAAATGTGACTCCGTTAAAATTTTCTTTTTCCTTGGAGGGAAGGTAGGGGAGGGTGGGTGGGTGGGAAATAATCAACCAAAGACCTTGTATGCATATATGTATCACCCATGGACACAGACAATAGGGTGGTGAAGGCCTGGTGTGTGTGGGGGGGGTAGGCTGGAGGGGGTCAATGGGGGAAAATAGGGGACATATGTAATATTTTCAACAATAAAGGTTTAAAAAATATTTCTTTTCATCAAAGGACATTATTAAGATAGTGAAAAGGCAAGCCACAGAGTGGGAAAAAAGATCTGTAGCACATTATATAATCAATTAATACAAATAGATAAGAAAAAGACAAACAACCCAATATAAAAATGGGAAAACACCTGAACAATGAGCCCATGCTCATATGAAAAGATTCTATTCTTTTAAAGATATATTTTTTTATTGATTTCAGAGAGGAAGGGAGAGGACAAGAGAGTTAGAAACAGCAAAGATGAGAATCATTGATTGGCTGCCTCCTGCAGACCCTGCACTGGGGATTGAGCCTACAACCTGGGCATGTGCCCTTGATTAGAATTGAATCTGGGAGACTTCAGTACACAGGCTGATGCTCTATCCACTGACCCAAACCAGCTAGGGCAAAAGATTCTATTCTTCATTAATAATCAGAGAAATACAAAACAGTGTCACAATGAATTAGCAGTATACATCCTTTAGACGGACAAAAATTAAAAGTTCAGACAATTCAGGTGTTGGTGAGAATATGGAGCAACAGAAACTTTTATTATGTCATTAGAGGCCTGGTGCATGAAATTTGTGCACTGGGGGCGGGGGGGGGGGGCGGGGAGGTTGGGTTGTTCCTCAGACCAGCCTGTGCCCTCTTGCAGTCGGGAAGCTTCTTGATCCATCACCCCACAGAGGAAGGCCCTGCTCACCCACCACAGTGCCACCTGCCAGGTAGCCTGGGTCTCCCTCTGCCCACCTGAGCAGGGCTCTGCTATCGATTGCCCCTCAGAGGGAGGGCCTGCCCACTTGCTGTAGCGCTGCCAGTCAGGTAGTTTGGGCCTCCTTCTTTGGGGCAATTGCTGAGCTCCTCCTATTGCCTCACCAGTTGGTGGCCTGGGTATCCCAATGTGGGGCAATCATGGGGTGATGGTGAGACCCACTGACCAAACATATCTCATCCACCTTGGTTGGCCTGGTGCCAGTTCATGTCATAGCGTGATCTCCAGATGGTCATTCTGCTGTTTGGCCGTTCAGTTGATTTGCATATTATGCTTTTATTATTATAGATTGTTGGTTATATAAATGGGTATTATCATTTTGAAAAATTCTTGCATAGTCTTGTAGAGTTGAAGATAAACATGCCCTACGAACCAATTATTCCATTCTGTAGAGAGCCCTTGGGAAGGCATTTCTTTAATAAATTGTCAGCTGAATCCAGGGCAGTAGGCAAAGCTAGTCCTGGAGACACATTTTGCCAAAAGGCAGAAGTGTTCACAGCATGACCTTCATTTCTGCCCGGTGCCAGGGAATGGGTTTTATTATGTAAATCCAGCCAAGCACCAGGAATGAATGTGACTCGGGCCCACCCAGAACTGACATTACAAGAATGCACATAATCTCCTTTGTCTTGACCTTTGGTGAAACTTCCTGATATTTGGGGTATAAAATAAACACACTGCATTGGTGCTGGGTCTCTCTCTCCATCAGAGGAGGGCAGCGGTCCCACCTGGTCCCAGCTTTTCCTTCCATCTCTGTGTTTGTCTCTTCCTTTCATTTTCTCAATCCCCAGCAGCCCCCACTCAAAGAACCAGACCACTCTCTAGCCGCCCTGGATGCGGAAAAGAGAGAACCCTCTATACCATTCCAAGCTAAAAATTCTATAGAAATCTGTTTAGGTGCTCCAGGATACACACACACACACACACACTCTCACAGTGGCATTGTTTATAATAGCCTACAGGTTGATATGTCCTATATGTCCATCAGTCCATCAGTAATAGAGTAGATAAGTAAATTATGGTATATCCATGCAATATAGTAATCTAAGCAAGGAAGACGAATAAACCACAGCCACAGCCCATGGCTGAATCTTAAAGACATTGCATTGTTTAAAGAATTTTAATATGTATAAAAAACTTACTCTATAATTGCATTTATGTAGAGTTAAAAACAGGCATAAACTATATTGTTTAAAAATGAGCAATTAGGCAGTAAAACTACAAAGAAAGGAAATTCGATGATCACTATAGTGGTTATTTCTGGGCACTTGGGATTTATAAGTGAAGGGGCACATTGGGACCTTTTGGTAATGTTCTACTTTTTGATCCAGCAGAGTTCCATGAGTATTTAAGTTATAGTTTTTAAGTAGCACACTCCTATTTCATGGACTTTTCTCGGTGTTTGCTCTACTAACAATCACAAAAAAATCTTTTTCTTCCATTCTCCTGATTCACTCTCTAGTTAGAAGCATAGAGACTTAAGAGTTGTTACAGCAAGACTACAAACAGAACACACAGTTCAGTCTTTAAAAACAAAAACACTTCCAAAGTAGGTTCTCAACATCACCAAAAAAAGCAGCTTTGCCAAGAGTCAAACATAGCACTTGACCCTATTTCCCTCCCAGCCCTGGCCAGATTAGCTAAAAAAGTACTGAACTGGGGGGAGTATATGGAGCGTACCACTGCAGAAGATTGGGAAGCCAGGGAGGAAAGGATAGATCTGATGGGAGCAATGGAAAAACAGCATCAGAGTGGGCTGAGTGCCATTTCAGTGGACAGGAAAGGAGGCTTGGGCTAGAAGCCAGGATAGCTGTTATCAGAGCAGCTTTTGAGGGCTGCCTACTGCCTACATATGCATCAGCCAGCAAAGGATACCAGCTTTCCTCCGAACTTCCTGACAGTGAGTGTAAGACCCCTCTGTCAAAGATGGAGGGTGACGTTGTGGTACTGTACAATCTTCCTCTTGCCATACCTTCTTTCTATTATACCCCTAGAGATTTTAGTCTGCGGGACCCAAGAATCTGTATTTTAGTAAGCACTGTGGGTAACTCTTATGCAGGGGGCCTCTGGTACTGGAGTACCATTGCCCGGGGAAACGCCCATCAGCGGTACTTGTTAAAAATACGAATTTATGGGCCCCATACCAGACATGTAGAATCAGAATTTCCAGAGAAGGGGTCTGAGAGTTTACTTTTTAAACAAAGACCCCAGGTGATTCACAGGGAAGTCTGGGAAACTGCTCGAGACTACTTTTTATTTTCTGTTTTTCTGCAATGTACTTAAAAACATCTGTTTATAATAATTGCATTTTGAAAAAAAAATAAGTACCTCATGGAAAAGAACAGATTACAAACCATATTTTTTTCCTCCAGTCCAGATTTCTCAGGGCTGAGGATTCATAATCTGTTTACGTGGCATCTCTCATTGCAGTCACAAAAACATCTTAAACTCAATGTGTTCAAGTTGAAATCACCCCTTCCCCCAAACCCAACTCTATTTCAGTGTTCCCACATCTTAGTGATAGTAGCATTATATCCACTCACTGTGCCTGACAGAAATCCAGTCATCTCTGACTCCTCCTTCAATCCCCATTCAGCCCCACCAAATCTAAGTTCATCATCAAAAGCTAACATTTTCTTCCTTAAATTATTCCATTTCCCTGTTAATGTAAAAAAAAAATAAAAACATTCAAACCTGTAAAGAATTTTTGTGTTTATTTGAGCCAAACTGTCAACAATTGCTGGGAAGCAAAACCTCATCGTGTTGGGATAATGCTCCGGAGAATGGCAGGTTTTTACCTTGTTTTTATAAATTACCATCAAAGGAGGAGCCATAAGTGAGTTACAAGAAATCCATTGGGAGATCGGAGAAAGCAAAGCGGGGAAGCTTCTGGGACTGGATAAAAAGTAAAATGATGGACACATGGTTCTTTTCCATAGGTGGATACAGGATAGTTAACAGTTGACAATTAACATGGTAAGAACCACAATGGCAGGGGGGGGCGGAATTAGTGGTCTCCAGCCCTGGTGCCATGTGTTGTGCCCTAAAGGCTCTTGGAAAAGGAAAATTACAAGTTACCCAGGCATTTCACAGGTATGCTATCTTAGATGCAGAAAGACAATAGACTCAGTGAAGATTGAAGTCCATCATTGCCAGCAAAAATAGTGGCCTAGGAAATGACTACTGACTATAAACTGCTTTTAGTTAAATTTTTAATTTCAGACTATCCTTTGGGGTTACTTTAGGTCTTTGAGTTTGCAAAATCACCATGCAGGCCTTCCCTGAACTAGTCAGGTTAGCATGCGGCCTTTCTTTCTTTCTTTCTTTCCATCCATGCCCCTACTTGTCTTCACCTCCTGTTGCCACCCCAATCCACTTGACTATTACCAACACCAACCACCATCCTAAATCCTAATTGGTCCAATGCTGGTCCTCAATATTTAGTAGGTCCCGTTGCTTGAAGTCCAGCCATAGAGTGCACGTGCGGCTTTCTCAGCTTGTAACGTCTTCCCTCATGTGCCTCACACTCTTACCACTTGATAGAGAGGCGGCAGTGGGTACAGCGTTACCTTCAACAATAAAATCTACTTTTCCGTTTCCTCATTTGCAAAAGGATACCTTAAAAGTTGGTGGCGAGGATTAACATAATGATTCAGTACTTCTCTCTTTCTCCTTGCCAGGCCAAATCTCTGCTCTTTTAGAGCAATTACCTAGAGAATTTTGTGGCTGGATTCGGGTTTTGGAATCTCATCCAGCCAACTCTTCTGTTTCCCACTTCCTGTTTCCTTCCCCTTTGCCAATACTCTCTCTGATGGCTCAGTTGAAACTAGAGAATAAACGCGTAGCAAGTGGAAAACATTCCCTACCTATTCTTTTAGAAAAGAGACCTTCCTGAGGTGAGATGCAGTATTTGCATAACACCACAGGCCTTCAAAACAAAAACAAGAACACACCACCTGTTGAAATAGCGAAGGTTGAAAAACAAAACGCTTAATTTCTATGTCAAACTAGGTGAACGGTTTTCATTTTCTTCTGGATTTATCAAGTGCCCGACCCAGAGCACACAACAAGTACACTTTGGTTCCCTTTCCTTCATTCTGTTACTAGAGATTTCTAGCATCGAGGACAAGGAACTCCACAGAGGATTATCTGGCAGCTTCCGAAATAAATTATTCTTTACTATGCAGAGAGCACGTTCAGTTGCTTTCCTTGTTTGCCTATTTTTAAAAAATGACACGCTAAAAGCCAGCGCCGCTTTTTAACTTCAGAATGTGTAAGCAACAGAACCAGCCCTCGAACGTGCCTGCACGCAGGGTCAGACAGGGGACACAGGAGGGCAGCTTCTGCGGCAGCGTCGCTACCTTCTCCGCGTCACCTGCTGCCGTTCCAGGGTCTTGTCATTGAGGCCTGTCATTCCCATGTGCCGAGGAAACAGTGCTCGCTGGGCAGCGTTTCCAAACCCAGGCAAACGGAGGCCCAGGCATCAGGACCTTGGAGGAGGTGTTTTTTGAGGTTTCAAGAAAGAAATCTCGGCTTATGTTGTTTTCTCCATTTTGCAGTCAACCTCACTTGACCCTGAGGTTAGCGCGCAGTTATCAAGTGGCTCCTGACGTCCTTGGTGATGGGAGCCTCAGGCCCTCCTGGCTGTTTTCTCACCGATTTTTTTTTTTGGGGGGGGCGGGGGGAGCTGGTCTCTTCTATTACGTGTAGCACTAATGCTCTGCTACCCGCTGGATGACGGCGACGGGGGGGGGGGGCCCTCCAGGGAGGATCACCTTCCATCCGCCCCCGCCTCCACCTTCCACCCCACTCCTCCTCTCGTGATGGTCTAGGACTGATTTCGGGCCTTTTCCTTCTCCGAGGGACGGGCTGTAGAAGCAAAGGAGGAGGCAGAGGAGAGGGAGAAGGAACTGTATTGGTGAGGGTCAGAATCCACAGCATCACACCTCGGAGCCGCGGCCACCCGCACCCGCTCTGGCTGTGAAGTCACCGGGGGAGGCGCGCGCCGGGCAACCGGCCGCTCGCCCTCCCCAACGGCCCGCCCGCTCCCAGTCACGTGACGGCGCGGCGCGCGCCGGCCGCGGCGCCGATTGGCCGGCGGCGGGAGCGCGGGGTTTGATGGGAAGGAGTTGGCCGGGCCGCTGTCTCTGTCAGTGGCGGCTGCTGCCTGCTCCGGAGGCGGGCTGCGCGGTGGCGGCCGAAGCTGGCCGAGGTGGACGCCAGCGCCGGGCTGTGCCCGCTTCTTGACGGTAAAGCGCCTAACACGAGGGCACCGTGGAGGGCTTGGCAGCGGGAAGGCGCGCTGAGCCGTTTCCCGGGAAACACGCTGCTGGCGCTCGCGCTCGCCCTCCCCGCGGCCCCCGCCCCTGCCGAGTGGCCTAAGCGCTCCGCGGTGGCGGCCCCGCAAACCCACCCCCTGCTGCGCGCCGCTCCAGCCCCGCCGCCCGTGGCCTTGCTGTCCCCGCACAATGGCCGCGGCGGTTCTGGAATGCCGGAGACCCCTGCCCGCCCCGGAGGGGGGTGGCGCCCAGCCCAGTGCTCGGCGGGGGCGGGGCGGGGCGGGGCGGTGGTGACTGAGGTGAGCTGAGCGCCGGCTCTGGACCCACCTCGGTGGAGGCGGAGGGTCCGGAGGCCCCGCGCCCCGCTGTGGCTGCCAGCGCCCTCCCCCTACTTTCTAGTTGTTCGGGGCGCCAGGAGTTGGAGAGATCGGGAGGGCCCGACAGCTGTCAGTGTCACGCGGCGCGGCCCCGCGTGTGGGCGTGGGTTGTGCAGTGTAGGGAAGCCTGTGCGCGGCGGCTTGCCCTTATTTGAGGAATGGAGGGGGCGGAGGACGGGCAGGGGCGCCTCGCTGTCACAAGCGTGGCAGACGAAGAGCAAGTCGGACCTGCGTCCGCAGTTTTCATTCTTTCTTACCGTGTGTGGGGATGGGGAGAGCATTGGGGTGGGCGAGCTCGGTCTTGCCGACGGCTCCCTCCCCGTCCTCAGCGAAACCTGTGACTCGCTGACGTTTCCATGCCCTGCCTTTCCTAATGAGCTCCTGCTCTGTGCTGCCTGCTGCCGGCTGCGTTCCCCGTTCTCTGTGGCCCGGGTGTCACCTCGTCTGCAGGGGTTTGTGTGGATGCGCATAGGCTGGATTTCGGGCTTTAGTTCGAACGGGCAGGAAAATGCTCCTCTCTTACCCTCAGCTGACCCCACAGTTCCGTTTTAGGAGGACCAAGTTAATTTTGAACACATTTCAAAAAAATACGAGTGATGCATTTAAAATTAGAATTTCGTATAGTGTTTATATATTGTTAAATTGGAAAAGAATATAAGAAGAGGAAGACGTTATTGGCTATCATAACGTCATGTAAAAAACCTTCCAATCAAATTATCATTTCTGCTAGTGTTTAGTTCAGAATGAACATTGACCTGCCGTGAAGACTAGAACGAAATCATCATATAGTAAAAGTGCTTCCGGAGGTGTACTTTTCAATAACTTTATTGTTAAGCAATACATGTTTGCAGTTTGGGATACCTCAGAAATACCTTTCCAATTATGTACTTGAAAGTCAGAGTTTTGGAACAGATCACTTTTAATCTTAAATTGAATGGTACACTGTGTTATAGAGGTACTGTTGATAGTGATTGAGTAGTTTCTACTTAAGTTTTAAACTTGATAAACATAGAACTAAACTTCCTTTGCTTTTAGAGGCCTACATGCTATTTTAATGGAAGAATCTGCAGAGTATTCTGCCTTATTTTTTATACTAAAGATGAGAGCAATACAATTTCAGTAAAAAACAAACTGCGATTTTATTTTTCAATTTTAAAATTATGAAACAGGTTCTTTATAAGAAGTTAGAAAGAAATGTGTTCATATTGGAAGTACTATCTGTACCACATGTGTTTTCAGATAATAGTAATGATAATGGCTACAATGCACTTAAAATTTGTTGGATACTGTACCAAGTGATACATAATTTTATTTAATTCATACAATAATTCTGTGAAGTCTAGATATTTTTGCCACTTTACAAATGCAGAAACTGAGGCTTAGGGTTTAATTTACCCAAGATCACATAGCAAGTATGTGCTTGAGTTATGTTTTGAACCTAGACTTTTTCTACTCCATTATTTTAATATGACTTGAAATGAGCTGAAAATCTAAAAATAACATGCCCGAGATTTTAAATTTTGACATCCAAACCTGAGTGTGAGTTGCAGTTAATAGAAAAAAAACACACACATCATGTACTATGGGGGCATTATTACATATTCATTGAAAACATGTTAGATGCACCTAGCTTTTAAGGTCATGTCAAGTCCCATTATGATATCAGAGTGGAAAGAGACTCTGTACATGTTCATGGAAGAGTTCTTGGGGATAAGCCACTTGAAATTGAGCCATCTGTCCACTCAAGGACAAGCACATTGATTTATGTTTCAGAAAGAAATGCTAGTTATTTGGTCTCAATGTAATTTCCATGTGTTGAAAGGAAGCAGAGATGGGCTAGAAAACAGCAATGATCATAGCAGTTAAAACAACAATTTGTATTGAGAAATTAATATGGGTCAGGCACTGTTGCATTTTGAAGGCATTATGTTATTTAAGCCTTTCAACATTTAAGAGGGCCCTTAACTATCCCTTCTTTGAAGATGAAGATATTGAGTAACTGAGAGCAACTTATTTGCCCAAGGTTTTATAGCAAGTAATGGGTCACAGGAATTGGAATTAAGATGTTTGGTTGGCAAGGAGGGGAAAAGTGTTTGAAAATAGAAGAGGTATGAAATTAAAGCTAAAGAGAAATAGTTGATTTATTTAACTTTGTTATACTTTTATATCTTTATAATATTACATATGCATTATAGTAAGTTAGCTTCTTTAACAAATACCAGAAATTGATAGGAAAATTTTTGGGATAATGAGGGTTTACTGGTTCTTTGATTATGAGCCTGAAAGCATAGCTATGGCATTTAATGACTGTTACTCTAATGTTTTAGGGGACAAATTGAAAAGCACAATCCTCTGCTTCAGGGATCTTGAAGGCTAAGCCATAGTTTGTTTCATTAATTACAAAACAATTCTCCAAGCAAATAATTGATGTCAAATCAGTATTAATTGCAATTGTAAGCATATATTTCACATTATACTTATTTTAAAAGTGCTATACAATAAATGAAGTGCCTGCAGGGTTCTAGTGTCAGTTCTGCTTCTAACTGGAGTTGCATGATTTTGGCAAACCATTAGCATCTCTCCCATGCAGATTTATGCATTCAAAGTTAATCAAATGAAGGAATTGGGCTACATGATGTACTATACTAACACTGTCTCCTGTGTTTAAAACTCATTTTCTACTTCAGTATCTCTGTTTACCAGCTATATGAAAATGGCACAGGTGCTTTCATATATTTTATATATAAACTAGAGGCCTGATGCACGAAAATTTGTACAAGAGTAGGCCTTCCTTCCCCTGGCTGCTGGCACCTGGGACCCTGGCACCCAGGACCCTGGCTGCTGCCCTCCTCTAGCCACCCACTGGTACCTGGGACCCAGGCTGGCTTCCCTCAGGCCCTGACTTGGTCAGGAAGAATGTCCCGAATGACTTCAGGAAGACGGCTGGTCTAATTAGCATATTACCCTTTTATTATTTTTGGTAGTTCAATTTCATATGTAAACTAGACTTTATTTCTGATTTTGTGTTAACTGTGGTTACTTTAAAAAAATTAAAACTAAAATGTGTCTGTCTCTAATATCTTTGGGGTCTTAATAAACTACTTCCCTGGCCTAGTTTCCTCATTTATAAAATGGAGCAATAGTAGTATCTAAATGCTAACATTCATGTAATAAAGCATTTACCTTATTTTAGGGCCTGCTAGAGTGTAAGTGCTTAGCAAGTATTTAACTGATACTGTCATTGTTGTCATTACTTTCAAATTTTAAAAATTCTGATTTGTGATGGCTACAAACTTAACTTGGCATGTAAGTCTGTTACAAATCAAAATGTGTAGGTCAGTTGTGTACACAACTAAATAACCGTACATTAGTTTCAAAATAATGGGATACTGTATACGTTGAAAATACCAACTTAAAGTGGTTCATCTGAATCTCCCCTTCCCAGTCATCTTTCTTATTTTTTAGCATCTTAAGAAGGTTTTAAGAAGGTCTATTTAATGTATTAACTCAGAAATGTATACTTTCATTCATTAAAGTTCCTGGATTTCCTACAACTGCATTTAGAAATTTGAATACTGAGTTAATATTGAAGGATTAATAATATTTAGATTGCAACTTAAATATGGCTTATAACATTCATTATATTTATAAACTTCAGAACATTTTGGGACAGATTATAGTTATTTCTGTCTGTAAAAATTATCTTGTAAGTGAAAGTATTTTATGGTTAGGCTCTTTTGTTACTTCTCTAACCAAAAAAGTCCAAGATAGGTATGGCTTATGCTAATTCTAACCTATTAGTAGGGTTGCAGAGAGTACTTACTTGGTACTGGCATTATTGTTATTATTTTTTTATTACATATATAGTTTTAAAAATGTTAAGAATTGTGACCTAACTTTTTATTTTATAAAAATGAAGTAGTTTTATACATTTGTAGTATATAACTATAACCTGGTAAGATATATATAAGTTTGAAAGTGTACTTTCACTGGTTCAACTTAATAAAAATTGGTTTAATTATTGACTGGTAAATTGATTTAGAATTGCTGATACATTTTCAAACATATGGTAATATTAGAATACATTTCAGAGTAATAGAAAAACAACTAAATGAAGAGGATGTACAGATAGCTGGCATGAAGATCAACTAACTTGAGGGGGGTACTTAGAGTTTTAGAGAGAAATGTTTATTTGGGTTTTAAACAGTAGTAAACAGATAAGAATTCTGAAGATATAGTGACTTTTGGCCATGTTTTTTTCTGAGCTTTTTGACAAGTCACTAAACCTCTTTCACTTAATTTTCTTGTAAAATGGTCACAATGAAGGCTATTCTGTGAAAAGTGATAGCATTATTAACTCTAACTTACAGAAAAGAAAATTAAGGTTCAGAAACATGAAATGATTTATTTAAGGTCACAGGTAGCCTTGGAACCCTTGTTTTCTTATTCAAATCCAGTTGGATTTCTATATTATTACTTATAAGGTGATATTATTCTAAACATAGTAAAATACTTTAATTTCAAATAACTAGTTGGAGACAGCTGAAAGAAAAAGTTGTGTTTAGTCATGTAGAATGAAAATAATAGATTAAAACTTTTCTGACAAGAACAATACGAGGGAATTAAAGAATAGAAAATTGCAAAGTAGTATGAATATATACTTCTAAAATGCCTTGCCATTAAAAAGCTTTTCCAGCTTTATCTTCACTTTTAAATATGTACTGGCTTGGAAGAAAGGATTTTTTAAAAGATGGACTCTATCCCAAGACTGTCTAAATTAAAATTTCACATAAGTGGAGTCCAAAGAGATTATTTTTCTGTAGTATTTTTAAGGAGTACTACAACATCTAAATTATAGTGGGTAGGCTGTGTGTTGTAACTTAAAATTTTTAAGTGCTTGTTTTATTTCTAGCTGTGAATTTCTTTGGACAATTGATGATATTTATCATTGCGCCCAGTTTCTACAATTAAAAGATGGGTGGATTGTTTTCCCGATGGAGGGTAAGTTACTTGTCTTTACAGTCAGTTTTTTAGTCTGATATGAAAGTGTCCAATAAAGCTATTTGTGAAAGTCTCCTTTGTGATGTAGACTTGACTAGTAGTTTGATATTATTCCTGACTCTAATTTTTCTTCTCTTACAAATTGGTTTTTTATTTGGGCTTTAGAGTTCCACTTGCTGTATAGGTGTCAAATGTCTCTATTTAACAACTATTTCATCCTGACTTATGAATTGTTTTTATTTCTCTATGTATTCATGTACGAGTAGTTATCTTTTCTTGTTTTCTTCTCATAATACCTAAATTACAATCTTATTTGAAAGATAGTTGAAATTAGTATTTTATGCAGTACTCATGTTTTTACAGGTTATATTTCTTTGCTTAAAACTTGTTGCAAATATTTACTGAAGTCACACCAAATATACTTTCAGGAAATACAAGTTAAACAGATTTAAAAATGCAGTCTGATTTTAATTGGTTAAGTCTTTAGAGGAAATAGCTCAACTTTAGAGCTAGAAAATATAAAATACATTGATAAATGTTCTTATCTAATATAAGAGGAGGTAATATAGTCTGGGAAAAATTACTATGCTTATTTTAGACTCCTTTTTACCATAATGAGTTTAGTTTTCAACTATTGCTGGAACTGCTCTGTTTTGGATTGGCATTATATGGACCCTGCCCTCCTTTAGAAACCTTTTTACAGAAGATCAAATTTATCTGTTTTTTGTCTCTTGTGTTAGGTTGGACCATATGAAATTGCCAATTTTCAACAGCTTTGACTTACATAAATAGCAATTTCATATGGTTCAACCTAATGTTAACAACTCTTGTGGGAACTACAATGAATTGATATTCATTACACACTTAGATTGTTGAGAATATAATTGGTAAACATTTTCTCAAGTGTTGTATGAGTCATTTTGGCTGGTTTTTATTCTAGGGGGTATTAAAAACCTTTAACAAACAAGCTCTGCCTTAATGAAGTATTTTTAGATGCCTTTTTAAAATCTGATCTTCAGAGAAGTACTTTAGGAATTCAGAATGATTTAGACTTCTAGAGTCCTAAGTGAAGTTTTAGCAATAGAAAATCAGACTAATTTTAGTCTTAAAATTTTAATATATGAATTTTTTTGAATAATAATATCTAAGAAAAATTTTCTTGGAGGAAAATTTGTTTCTCTTGATAAAAATATGTTCTGTTGTGTTTAAGAATGGCAAAAATGGAGCTATCAGTTAAAGGTAGTTCTAGGACTAAAATGACATTAAGTGAAAAATGCTTATTTAATTGTATATAGTCTTGTTTATAATTATAATTTTTATTTAAATATAAATTTTATTTATAAATAAATAAGAATATATATTCTTTGACAGCATTTGAAAAAACAATTTTTGGTTAAAGTGTTCTTTTATGATTATATAAATCAAGGTGTTTCTAAATTTGCAGTAACAAGTTTTAATGTTGTGTCTCATTTCTGTTTCTGTAACAGACAAAACCTTCAACTGTAGAAGTTCTGGAAAATATAGATAAGGTAAATTCTTTGTCTCTGGGGTGTTTTAAATACATTTCAGGTATTATGTAAATACTATTTCACTATATATTATTTTGGAGACTGGATCTGGTATGGGAATGTAGAGGTGATAGAGAGTAAGCATGAAAACTCTGATGTTATGTAATCTCAAAAAAATCCAGTCTATTACTGATTTAAGATTGTGCCAAGTGATAGAGCCTGTTCTAATGGAATTAGATGTGTACAGCATTGTGTAAATCAATGTTACAGGTAGGATAAAGTAAATTATTAAATAGTCTGCAACTATTTTTATTAGTATGCAAACTTCAGAGCTTTTTATGCTTTCTATGATTATTAAAAATGTCTATTTCTTGGGAATACTGAGAGTGGGATGAATGGATTGAAAGAATATAGTATAGATCACTGTTTCAATATTTATTAATTTTTTTATAGCCAAATATTTTATAGACCTTATACAGAAGAATTACTATTTGATTTAATACTATTTATTGATGCTAGTTTTATACCTCCAATTTTTGATAGGTTAAAAATGGTATCTTAAAATATTGCATTTATAAAAGTGATTTGTCAGAATAGGTAGTTTTATTTATTTTTAATTTTAGTTTTTCATTTTATCTGTTTTAAAATATTAAGATATTCTATTTCATTGAAATTTAAGAGTTCTTTCTGTATAATCTCGTGAAAAATTTTTATCAACATGTTTATGAAATTTGAGATTAAATAGTATAAAATAATTTTCTCTTAACAGGAAATTCAAGCTTTGGAAGAATTTAGGGAAAAAAATCAGAGACTACAAAAATTATGGGTTGGAAGATTAATTCTTTACTCCTCAATTCTCTATCTTTTTACATGTTTAATTGTATACTTGTGGTATCTTCCCGATGAACTTACAGCAAGACTTGCCATGACACTCCCATTTTTTACTTTCCCATTGATGTAAGTAAATTGTTCTTTTTGTTGACCTTTCCTCTTTCTGATTAGACAGTTTTAATGTATTTAGTCTTTTTTTAATTAGAAAAAAGCAATGTCTCAAATTGAATAAATATGTGTTGTTTTTGCATTTTGAAAAATATTTCTTTAAACAAGTAAAATGATGTTTTAAACCTTTCATATAGTTCAACATACCTGAGGAATATGACCCAGTGACATCCTATCTAATAAAAGAGTAATATGCAAATTACGTGTCGCTCCATCACAAAGATGGCTATCCCCATAGCCACAAGATGGCAGCGCCCAGTCCGGCTCAGCCCGCCACTGAAGTGGTCAGACCTGTTAGCCAGGCGGAAGGCCCGAGGGGCAGAACAGGCAATCAGAGGGGGCTGGGGGTCTCCTGCCCAGGCCAGAGGCCTTTGCCAGAGGCCTCAGGCATGGGCAAGGGCAGAGCTGGTGATCAGAGGGGGCAGGGACAGAGCCGGTGATCAGAGGGGTATGAGGGTGCCCTATCCAGGCATAAGGCCTGGGCAAGGCCGGAGATCGCAGGGGCCTGGGCTCCGCAGAGCCAGCGATCAGAGGGGCAGGGGTGGAGCCTGCAATCGCAGAGGTCTGGGCACCAGTGGAGCTGGCAAAGCAGAAGCCTGGGGGTCTCCTGCCCAGGCCTGTAGCCTTGGCCAGAGGCTGCAGTGGGGCAGGAGCAGAGCTGGTGATCTCAGGGCCTGGGCAGGGGCAGAGCTGGTGATCAGAGGGGTATGAGGGTGCCCTACCCAGGCATAATGTCTGGACCAGAGGCATCAGGCCTGGGCAGGAGCAAGGCCAGAGACTTCAGGGGTCTGGGCATGGGCAGAACTGGCAATGCAGGGGTTTGGGGGTCCTCTGCCCAGGCCTGTAGCCTTGGCCAGAGGCTGCAATGGGGCAAGGGTGGAGCTGGCTATGGCAGGGGGCAGGATCAGAGCTGGTGATCGCAGAGGCCTGGGCTCTGTGAAGCCGGCGATCAGAGGGCCTTGAGGGTCTTCTGCCCAGGCCTGCAGCCTCAGGCAGAGACTGCAGCCCTGGGCAGGGACAGAGCCAGTGATTGCAGGGGTCTGAGGATCCCCTGCCTAGGCTGGCAGCCTTGGCCAGAGCTGGTGATTTCAGGGGTCTGGGGGACCCCCAGGCCTGCATCCTCGGCCAGAGGTTACAATCCTGGGCAGGGGTGGAGCTGAGATTGGAGGGGCAGGGGTGGAGCCGGTGATCAGAGTGAACTACAGAGGAAACACCTTTTCTGACGGCTCATTGGCTAAGCTCCCTGTACACCACTGGTAATATTCTTAGTAACTTGGGTAATAAGAATCCCTAAAGGTGATCTAGGGTTTTTCCACCACACTCCTGGAGAGAAAAAATGAAGGTCCACTGCTGCAGGGCTAAGAAATGTCATATCCTGTCCTAGCCGGTTTGGCTCAGTGCATAATGCCTCAGTCTGCTGACTGTAGGGTCTGGGTTCAATTCTGACCAAGGGTGGTACGTACCTAGGTTGTAGGCTTCTGCCTGGCCAGGGCCCAGGTCAGGGCTCATGCAGGAGGCAACCAATCAAAGTGTTTCTGTCACTTTGATGTTTCTCTCTGTCTTTCCCTTTCTCTTCTACATTCTCTAAAAATAAATGGAAACATTTTTTTCAGGTGAGGATAAAGAAAGAAAGAAAGAAATGTCATATTCTATGAAAGACACATCTTAAAAATGCCTAAAGAAAGTTGTCATTTTTTCCATGGTGAAGGGACTGGAGTCGTGTTGATGAAAACAACTTGGTGGCTGTGGTGACTGGCAATGGCTGCAGCAGGGGAGTGATGGGGTGGTGGCTTCCCCTGATTAGCCTGGTCGCCTCCCACAAAGGAAGGCCAGACTGGGGCTTAGGCCCGCTCCCCAAGGGGATCAGGGAGCGGGCCTAAGCCATCAGTAGGACATTCCCTTGAGGGCTCCCAATATGTGAGAGGGGGGCAGGCTGGGCTGAGGACTTCCTCCTCTTCCCCCACTTCACGAATTTTGTGCACCGGGCCCCTAGTTAGTAATAAAGACTCTGGCAGTCTTTTGTGATTCTCTAATAAAGGTCATGCTTCCCTACGTGTATTGGGCATGAAGTGGGCATTTCAGATTGTGGGTAGTGGCAAGTGAGGAAGGGTTTGTAAAACAAAAAGAACAACTGCCCCAATGATTCTGAATATATTCCATTCATCCTACTTGTTTTCTCCTCTTTTTAATCACTGCTATAAAACAATTGGCCCTTATGATAGAAATATTTTATAACTTAGTACAGTACAAAAGATGTATTGTGATTGAGAATTGAATAAAAAATTTGTCCATTCAGTCATTACACCTTTATGGGTACCAACTGCATCGACATTGGGTTATAATGGTGTATGGTACATAAAAATACAAAATTTTTGACTGTTAGAGTTTATATAGCATACATTAAATTAAGTACTAAGTATGACGAATATTATGAAAAAGAAGTGCCAAATGCTATGGAAGGATTAACAGGAGCCCTCACACAATCTGGGGAGGAGGTGGGGTGGTCAGGGAATGGCCTTTATATACATTTTCTATTGCTGCCACAAACTTAGTGACTTAAAACAACACCCATTTTGTTGTATTAAAGTTGTGCAGGTGAGAACAGAAGGCTTGACTGGTTCTCTGTGTATAGTCTTACAGGTCTAAGTCAAGGTTATTAGCTGGTCTGGGATCTTATCTAGGGTCTCTGTGGGGAGAGTCTTCTTTCAGCTTCTGCTGTCTCTCTCTGACTCTTCTGCTGTATTCTGCCCTCGGGTGTAGAAAGCTCTGCTTTTAAGGGTTTAACAGATTTTATTAGACCCACTAGGATAATCTTTCTATTTTATTTCTTTGTTTCTTTGTAAATATGTTTTTATTGATTTCAGAGAGAGGAATGGAGGAGAGAGATAGAAACAGTAATTAGAGAGAACCATTGATCAAGCTGCCCATGCACAACCCCCTTCTGGGGATTGAGCTTGCAACCTAGGCATGTGCCTTGAGTGGGAATCTAACCCTGACCTCCTGGTTCACAGATTGGTGCTCAATCATTGAGCCACACCAGCTGGACTCAATGTGTTAAGTCCTAAAAACAGCACCAAAATTCAAGAGTTGAGAGATCTTTCTAGTAATTCTCCTGAATAAGAAGAGAATAAAAAATGTAAAATCTGTAAAGTAAGAGACAGCATGACTCATTTAAGGCTCAAAAAGATAGGTGTCTGGCATTTGTAATGGAGAGGAAGTGAGCTTGCAGAATCAGGCAGGATCTACATCATGGAGAATCATGGAGAAAAGTTCAAATTTCATTTTGGGTGAAATGGGAAGCTTGTAAAGGTTTTAATGGAAGAATGGCTTTCGATTTAACTTAAAAGGGTCACGTGTGTTGCTTTGTAGAGATTAAGAAGAGGACAAGAGTAGAAATGGGGAGGAGGCTATTACAGAAGTAATCTAAAAATGGAAGATGGGTTGGATTGCCCATTGGCAGTGGAGATGTGTAGATGACTTGTGTTTTGGAAGTAAAACTGAGATAGTTTGATAGTAGAAAATAAGAGGTAAGGGAAAAGAAGGAATCAAGGTGGTGATTCTTAGTTTTTTTGGTTTGACATGGGGGAAGGATAGGATTACTATAATAAAATTTTGTTTTGTCTCTTTAGTCTTCAGTGCAAGGTATATTTTCAAATTGGAACTCCTAGAGCTCATAAAATTTTAACTTTGTAGCTAGAAAAAGAACCAAAAATGGAGGGCATACAATTACAGAATAAATGTCTTGCCATTTTATTTTCCTTTGGAAATCTTTTGAAAGGCTTCTTACTTTAGGTCTAGTAGCAGACTTTATAATGCAGTGCTGCTTTCTCTCGTTTTCCTTGTATTTTTTCATAAAAAGAGGGGAGAAAAGAAATTTAGAAAGGGAATTAGAATTACTGTGCCAATTTTAATGGCTACCCACAAACTGATTTTCTGGATCTGCTGTTATGATTCAGAAGACTTTTTTTTTTTTTTTTGGCAAATGATATACTAATTGTTTTTAAAAGTAGAAAAATTTCAATTACTCAAAAATATTTGTTTTTCTTCATTTTTATCTTTCTACTATTTTGAGTATGAAGGTTTGTTCTTCTTACTGTGTCCTCTGACTGTTCTGTATCACCTGCATCTAGTATTTCTTGGCTGGTTAAGCTTCAGAGCCATTTCTCACTTTGTCTCATTCATATCTGTGACCTGGTTCTCAACTGCTGCAGCTTCTATTTCAGTGAACTTTTCTCTTTTGGAAGCATAGAATAGTTACCCAACAAAGAATAGAATTGTCCTGATTGATGACAATCAAAAAAGCATGAAATAAAATACAACAACGTGAAAGTGGATGTCATGGTAGATAGAAGGAAGACTTACCAAAGGTCATTTTCTTTTGTGTGTAGTGTGAGTATTGCTCAAGCTTATCTCTGGACTCTTTTCCTTTGGAAATAAAAGTTTTGAGGGTTTGCTTAAAGAAGTGGAGGCAAAAGGAGCAATGAAATGTATTGCTTTACTTATCACTGTCTTCATTGATTGCATAACTTAGAAATCTATTCAATAAGTGCAAAAAGTGACTATCTCTTCAATCCAGGTTTTCCAAATACTTTTACTGGACTGAGAAGTCATGGATTCAGGGCTAAGAGAGCAAATAACTGGTCACTTCAACATAAGGGGCACATGATCCATTCTGTGTACCTTTGGGGAAAGGGCAGAGATGGGACAAGAATTTGGTCTCTGACAGAGGTCTCACCATTTTAATTTGGTCACTTCTGATGAAAAAAAAAATTGGCCAAAGATGCCTTAAAAGCTGAAACCTAAAGATAACTTTTATTTTTTGGCTAACTCCTCCTGGAATCACTGTTCCGATTGGCTAGTACTCTGCACAAAGCAGTGATTCCTCACAGCGGAGTCGTCCTCTGGGCTCTACGTGGCTCCCAGTGAGGCAGGCCCATACCTCTTTCCCTCCTCTATGGAGAGGGCAATATGGATTAAACTGAAAAGTTACCTCCTAAAAGTAAGAAGGGATTAGACTGCTGCTTGAGAACTATGGAATTATTTGGAATGTTTTACAAGTGGTTGCCACATCAACAACAAAAAAGGTACGAAATGTGTACATCACAACATGCTTTTAAAGACACTTTGCATTGTGCTCACATTCCCTTAAATGTTGTTCCCAAAGGTGCTCAGCCTCTCGCCCAATCAAAATCTCTGAGGGGAGGCAGAGACAATTTGGCGAAAAGGATGCTGGTGGGGGTGGGGGTGGGAGGCAGTGAAAGGAGGAAAGCAGCCTTCCAGTTAAAGATCAGCCCTCAGTTTAATGGTCAGCTTCAAGCAGGCTGGCCTCAGGTGGGGTCAGGGTCAGAGGGAGGAGCAGCAGCAGGGCAGGACTGGGTGGCCCTACATCTCATTCAGGTCAAGCAGAGTCTGGTCCAGCATCCTTTGTGTACAGAGGTGTTCCTCTTTGGTGCATTCAGTTTATTTTCCAAATCATGTCTTTTCCAGCTTGGCTACCGATCCCTCAGCAAACTCAGCATGGGTCTCTGCCTCCTTGAATTTATCAGTAAGAATCTTTATCTCTTCCTCATATTTGTCTTCTTTTTGAGAGTACTTTTCTTCAGCAGCACTCAGACACTTCAGGTTCTGGTCCATCAGTCTGATCTGCTCATCCATCTCTCGGCAACGGGACTCTGCCAGCTCAGCTCGTCCCTCTGTGCATTCCAAGTCTCCCTCAGTAATCACCGACTTACGAGCCACCTCTTCATACTTTCTCTCTGCCTGTTCCGCAATGTGCTTTAGCTTCTTTGAGTTGGATTTCGTGGAGTTCCATCTTTTCTTCATCTTTTAAAGCTCGGTTTTCAATAACCTTCATACCTCTCTCACTCTCATCAGCAGCTTTCTCAGCTTCTTCCAGCTTTTGCAGGGCAGCAGCCAGGCGCTCCTGAGCACCGTCTAGCTCCTCTTCAACCACCTGGATCCTATGGTTCAAGGAGGCCACTTCAGCCTCAGCCTGTTCCCGAGCCTGCCTTTCCTCCTCCACTTCCTGCTGGAGGCGCTTGGCCTATTCCTCGGCGTCGTCCGCCTGCTGCTGCAGAACTTGGATCTTGCGCTTCACCACCATTGGCCATGGTGCCCACGCAGCTCCTGCCCGCGTTTGCCTTCCTGGCTTCTCCACTCTGCGCTGCAACCGCTCCTCCGATATTGTATCATTTTTATGCCTCTTTCACACACCTCCTTCCAACTAGCTAGTAACATATTTTCTCAATCCAGCTAGAAGGTTGAAAAACATAATTTGTAGCCCTTTACACTGATAAAAACAAGTACTTTGATTGCTTTCAGCCAAAAGGCTGAGAAGTGATCATTTGTAGCTTTTTGAAGAAAGTTAAATATTTGTTTCATGGCACTCTAATAAGAATACAAAGTATCTCTCATCAATTGTTGGCTTTTAAAGGAGAAGATAACTGTGAACATTTCCTGATATTTTTACTCAAGGAGGATACAATTGACTCTTGAACCAGGTGGGGATAGAGGCAATGACTGCCTCCTTCCCTTCACTCCCTGGCCCACAACTATGCAGCTAGAAATGCACATATAGCTTTTGACCCCCCCCCCAAAGTTTTAACTACTAACAGCCTACTATTGCCTGGAAGCCTTAATGATAACATAAATAATTGGTTAATACATATTTTGTGTGTTATGTGTGTTATACTGTATTCTTAAAGTGAGCTAGAGAAAAGAAAATGTTATTAAGAAAATAAGGAAGAGAAAATAACATTTATTGAAAAAAATTCCACATATAAGTGGACCCACATAGTTCAAATCTGTGTTGTCAAGTCAACTGTATTTCCTTTGGTAGGTAAGAAAATCATTTTGCAGCTATTCCCTTTGCAATATTGATAATATTTGAATATTGATATTCTTTTGGTAGAATTTTGTACTTAAAGAATTATGTACTGAGACATAATTAAGAGACACATCCTATTCTGATTTAAAGACTATTGTAATGAGATCAGTTCTCCCTGAATTAATCTAAAAATTTGTTGTTATAATAAAAATAACAATGCTTTAAAAACCATAGCACCCTTCTATAATTTTTAATGAAAAAATAAGCACCTAAAAATGGTCTTGGAAATTCTAAAAAGGAGAAGAATGAGAAGTAGAGGCCTATGAGGCATCAAATTCATTATAAAACTTTATTGATTAAAAGTTTGGTACAGCAGTTAAATAGAGACAGAGACAAAAGAAAGAGACACAGAATCCAGAAATAAATCCCCAGGATTTTTTATGTATGGTTTTTATATATAACTAGGGGCCCGGTGCACAAAAATTTGTGAACTCAGGGGGGGTCCTGCAGCCTGGTCTGTGCCCTCTCGCAGTCTGGGACCCCTTGGGGGATGTCCACCTGCTGGCCTGCTGGCCAGCCTGGGTGAGGGTATGAGGACCATTTTTAGGCTGCCCACAGCTCCCATTGACCCAACGTCCCAGCAAGGCTGGCTGGAATCAGGTTTCTGGGATTTATTTATCTTCTATAATTGAAACTTTGTTGCCTTGAGTGGAGGCCTAGGCAGGCAACGGAAGCCTCCTGTGTGCTTCTATAATTGAAACATTGTTGCTTGAGCAGAGGCCTGCCAGCCTATTCAGGCAGTTGCAATGGAAGCCTCCTGCTTGTTCCAACTCCGTGGCTGCCGGCTGCCATCTTGGCTGGGTTAATTTGCATACAGCTGCTCTGATTGGCTGGTAGGCGTGGCTTGGGTGTCTTGGAGTGATGGTCAATTTGCATATTACCCTTTTATTAGATTAGATAGAGATGACATTTGAAATCATTGGGGGGACATGGTGTTGAGTTATACCGAAAAATAGATAAAATTTAAATGTAAAGCTTGATGCCTGCCTTATATCAAAATAAATCGTTCTGTCTGAATATGAAGAGTAGTCTTGCTAAAACCTTTGATAGTTAAATAGACAAAATAGTCAACATAGTTATTAATATTGAGACCTATATATCTTTTCATTTTTAGTTATATATAGTATTTAAATCTCACCTAAAAACATTTCAATAAATTGGATAGGGCTTATGTGGTTGTTGGAAAGAGAGCACTTAAGTTTGGCAGATTTTTCTTTAAGCTCTGCCTTCTCTGTGCCATTGATGGGACCAAACTAAGAAATTTCTGCCTATAGCATGTATGTCTTATTTTCATTGTGATAAACAATGAAAGTTTCTCTTTCTACCTCTTTGTGAGCTAAGCAATTTTTCTTCTGTGCTTCCACTCTTTTGCGTCCCTGCATGATTTTCATTGCTTTTGGGAGCCCTTCCACATATTTTGAGGGTTGGCTTTTAGCTATATCTTAATTTTACCAGAAAAGAAATTTTTGATTTTGCTTTTTGGATTATTTCCAGAAGAGGAAGGGGAAATGTTGATTATGTCACTTTTCTCAAAATAGGAGTCAGTAATGGTATCTCTAATGTCTTCAGAAAATGTGTTGCCACATTTTCATAAATTATATTTAATTTGGAGAGAAAAACCTTTCTTGGAATAACTAAAACATAAATTCCTGATGTCCTTTAATTCTTTTTCAAATTTTATTTTTAAAAGGCTGTGAATTTCATTTAATTTAGCCTTAAAGAATAACTTACATGTTCTACACTTTCAAGTCTTGAAGACTTGACTCATGGAAATTTGATAGCTCATTTTCTCCTGCAGTAGTTCTGATCGAAACCAAAAGGAGAATTTATTGTCCATGATGGTGGATTAATGAGTTTTATTTTGAAGTAAGGGAGTCTATTTCAATTCTTGTAATTTATACATTTTGAAAATTACATGTTTGGTTTTTTTAAAAATATGTTTTTATTGATTTTAGGGAGTGAGGAAGGTGGAGTAAGAGAGAGAGGGAGAAAGAAACATCTATGTGAGAGAGGAACGTTAATTGGTTGCATGCACCCTGACCAGCTATCAAACCTGCAACCTGGGCATGTGCCCTGACTGGGAATCGAACCAGCAATTTTTTGTGTGCATTGGATGATGCCCAGTCAACTGAGCCACACTGGCCAGGGCAAAAATTACATATGTGTTTTAAAAAGTATCTACTCATTTAAGAAAATTTACTGATTTCCTATAGAATTCCAGGCACTGTCTCTGTAATTTCTTCTCTCGTTTTCTCTGTTTTTGTTCCCTGTACTTTTCTAATTCATCTCTCAGCTTGCCACTATTTCAATTGTTTGAAGTGGAAATATGGACTTTTCTACTGTTGTGGGATCTGTTAGGGTTATGAGCCTTATGTTTAACCTCTTCTCTCATCTTCCTTTCCTTGATAAGGACAATATTCAGGGGTTTTTTTTTAGTGCTTAGGTAGCTATTCAAGTACCATGTAGGAATCTGGTGCTGGTTATTTGGTGTTATCAGATCATAAAAATAAATGACAATATAAAAAGCAAGTATTAGCTATCTATTGCTATGTAACCAATTGCCCCAGAATTTAGTAGCTTAAATCAACAAATATTTACTATCTTTTATAGTTCTTGAGGGGCAGCAATGTGGGAGCAGCTTGGTTGGGTGGTTCTGGCTCAGAGTCTTTTATTCATATACAGAGTGTACAAATTTCATTTAAACTGTTGGCTAGGGTTATAATCATCTCAAGGCTTAACTAAGACTGGAGAATTTACTTCTAAGCTCACATGTGTAGTTGTTGGCAGGCTTTAGCTCCTTACTGGCTGTTTGCCAGAGACCTCTGTTCCTTGCCACAAGGGCATTTTATAGAGTTCCCTGAATGTCCTCATGTCATAGCAGCTGGCTTGTCTCAGAACGAGTAATCCAAGAGAGAGAAAGAAAGATAGTGAGTAGAAAAGGAGGTCCAAGATGCAGGCTGTAATCTTTTTAACATAATCTTGTTGTGACATACTATCCCTCCTGCCATGTGCTGTTGGTCACACAGTCAACATTAATGAGAGGACTACACAAAGATGGAGTTAGAGCACACTTGTGACTATCTTGCAGGCTGACTCCCAAGAATAGCAATAATATTTTAGAGTAATGAACTAAGTGTCATACTTATCTGGATTAATATTCAGATACAATATTTCTTTTATAAAATGATGAGTAATGTTTGTATACTTATTCTTCCATGTTCTACGGAGAAAGAGATAATTTGCTAAATTAACATTAACTTTAAAAGATGACTTTGATGCCCTGACCGGTTTGGCTCAGTGGATAGAGCTTAGGCCTGTGGACTGAAAGTTCCCAGGTTCGATTCCGGTCAAGGGCATGTACCTTGATTGCGGGCACATCCCCAGTTAGGAGGTGTGCAGGAGGCAGCTGATTGATGTTTCCCTCTCATCGATGTTTCTAACTTTCTATCCCTCTCCCTTCCTCTCTGTAAAAAAATCAATAAAATGTATTAAAAAAAAAAAGATGACCTTGACAAATTTGTGATTAGGATCATTCTTTGATTTTCTTTTCAATAGTTTTAATATTATTTACTGTCTCCCTAATGCAAGGTTTAAACAATTATCCTCATAAAATCTTTGGAAGGAATTATTTAGCTAAATTTATTCATCAGTGTTTACTTAAAGGTAAGATTTTATTTTCCCTCCACATAGCTTGTTCTACTGGTTGAGAAGATCCCTCCAATGTTAAATAATAGGGAAGGAGTAGCTACTTATTTTTGTATAATACTCTGGATTTTAAAAAAACATGCTTTTCTCTTAATGCATAAGATAAATAAGTTCTTAAGAATTGATACTTGCTTAGTACGAAGGGATTCTAAATTTTGTTCCTAATCTTTTGTGTAGTTCATAGACCTCTTTGAAAATGATGAAAGCAGTGATCTCTCCAGAGAAATGTGTTTATTTAAACAAAGGCAATTTTGCAATTCAGAAGAGCCTCAGAAGGCCCATGGATTTTATTTTATTTATTTATTTTTAAATATATATTTTATTGACTTTTTACAGAGAGCAAGGGAAAGGGATAGAAAGTTAGAAACATTGATGAGAGAGAAGCATCAATCAGCTGCCTCCTGCACACCCCCCACTGGGGATGTGCCCGCAACCAAGGTACATGCCCCTGACCGGAATCGAACCCGGGACCCTTCAGTCCCCAGGCCAACGCTCTATCCACTGAGCCAAACCGGTCAGGGCATAAGGCCCATGGATTTTAGATTGAGAACTCTTTTGAAGCACAGGTAGACTTGTGATGTCTCTGAAAGAAAAGAGCACTTTTTTATTTTCTACATATAAGAGGAAATAGTGAACCTAACTCTAATGGGAAATGTGTATTTGTTTTAATTTTATATGGCTTCTAATTTACTTATTCTAATGACAATTTTTATTTTGAATTTTGCCACCTCTGTAGCATCTGGAGCATAAGAACAGTGCTTATCTTCTTCTTTTCCAAGAGAACAGAAAGAAATAGTAAGTTAAATTTCTAAGTTTGTATAAATGTGTTAGAAAACTCATAGTGGTTTGTAATGAAATGGCAGGTTATGAAATATATGGAAATGACAAACATGGTAAATATTGAAGATTTGTTTACTGAGAACATAAGAAAGGTTATGAATGATCAAGATGGTTCTACTTTTTATTTGTGTTATTTCTTATTCATTTAGAATTTTTGTTTATACAAAACTATAATTCATCTAAGTCAAGAGACATTATGTTTGTTAAATTAATCTTTATAGAAATGTTATTATGGAGTAAAATACAGTTATACATCTTTTGATTTATTTTATAAATTGCACTATTTTTTGTAACCTCACAGCCCCTAAAAACCTCACAGGCTTTTTTTTTAAATTGAAATATGCAAATTATGATGAAATAGTCTGTATTTGTTCTGTATGTGTACAGATTTTAAGAACTTTCAGGTCTTAAAACTATGAGCTATAATTAACCAAAGATATGCCAGTTTAATTTTTAATAAAATTTATGTGACTTTTTTCTTTTCTTGTTTTAACTTTTCTTTTTCTGTGTGTTTTGTTTTTTTGTTTTAGCTTTTCATTATAGAAAATTTCAAACATATACAAAAGTAGACTGAATAATCTAATGAACCCTCTTATAGAGCTATCATATAACCTAAACAGTCTTCAACTCATGGTCAATCTTGTTTCATTTTTACTCCCACTTATCTACCTTCTGTATTATTATTCTGAAGTATATCAATCCATAACAGACTTTTAAAGTAATTAACACAATACATTATAACAGCTGAAAAAGAATTTTTAAAAATCCTGAGGTTAACATAGGGTAATAACATTACCTAAGTTTTAGGTGTACAACATTGTAATTTGATATCTGTATACACTATAGTTTGCTAGCTACCAATAGTCTAGTTTCCATCATCACCATATATTTGATCTTCCCCATCTCCTTCCCCCTGGAAACCACCAATCTTGTCTCTATCTGTGAGGTTTTTTGGTTTTTGTTTTGTTTGTTCATTTGTTTCTTTGAAAAGAATTCTTAATATCATTAAATATGAGAGTTAAATTTTTAGTTATCTCATAAATATAATTTGCTTTAAAAGTATTTTGTTTGTTTGACTTAGGATTCAGATAAGGGTCATACAGATATATGACTTTCAAACTGCCCTACTTACTCATTATTTGAACCCAGTTAAGGTTCTGTGGTCTAGCCCTGACCATCCCTTGCAGACTCTCCTGATTCATTTGCCCTCTTTCCCAGTCTACTTGTCTGGCAAAACCATACCCTATTTAAACATAGTTATATGCTTAATCAGTGACTGCCAAAACCCTGTCCTGGTTAAAAACATTTATATGCTTATTCTATGCCTGCATCAAAAAAGCTAAATTTGTTAGAGGGAAATCATACAACATGTTGACCAGACTTATTGCAAATACCAATGTACACTCAACATTGCACAGTCCTGTTTTATAGTTCCCTAGTAGATTCACTGTTTTTCTTTTTGAGAGCGTTGTTTGAGATTGTATTTTTCCTCAAATTTCTAACATCTACCTCCCTGCCAAAATCGCAGAACCAAACCAAAATACAACCAAGCAACTAACAAACTAACCAACCAAATAAAAATTCAAAAGCCACAAAAAAAACACAACACACAAAAATCTACCTGGCCACTCTCACCTGATAGTCTCACTTTATGGAGAAAATAGATGTAAACAGATGAGAGCTACCTCTGTCACCAAATATGTTGTTTAGCTTCATCTGTTAGTATGTTGTCATCCTTCATGAAATTCTGGAAGAATGTGGCAAGCCCCTCATTTATGCCCTGGATTCTAGATGCTCTGTCCACCTCAAGAACTTTGCTCTTATAATTACCCTTTCCTGGAATTATCCTCTCTTTTGCATCACCTGTTTCTGTTGGATTTTCTCTATTGGCATATAATTTTGCCTCAATGCAATCATCTAGAGGAGGAAAAACCTATTTGGCCTCCATTTCCCTTTAGTCTATTTAACATGAATTTCTGTTTTCCCTTCAAAGTCCTATTATCTTTACCTCGAAAATTATCTTAATCTTACTACTTCTAACTTTTATCACTAGTACAGTTCTGTTTCAGGTCATCATCATTTCTTGCTTGCAGTACTGCAATGGTTTTATAATAGCCTATATATAGGTTTTTTAATCCTCACCTGAGGATATATTTTCTTACTAATTTTAGAGGGAGAAAAAGGTGGGGGGGGGGCAGAGAGAAAGAGAAATAGGTAGAGATACAATGATGTGAGAGAGAAACATGAATTGGTTGCCTCCCATACACTCCCTGACTGGGGATTGAACCTGCAACCTAGGTATATGCCCAGCTTGAGAATCGAACCTGCAATTGGAGTGGGACAACACTCCAATTAACTGAGCCACCTGGCTAGGGCTATATAACCAGTCTATTT